>WOGP01001236.1:0-19882 GCA_015342065.1 Leptinotarsa undecemlineata | reverse complement strand
AGTACTTCATACAAACATGAATCCGATATATGAATGATGTATTTTATCTTTTTAGGCCAAATAAGGAAGGAACCATAGTTATCCAAATTTTAAGATTATATACATATAACTGAAGATAATGAAAAATTAAATTTTGATGTTTATTATGATATGTTGGTATTTTCACTTGATATCACTAGTCTTCATTTATTTTGGTAAATTTTTAGAAGTCACGAATATTTTGAAAACTATCCCGAGCCGAATAGACTGCAAGCCCATGACTCCTAAAATGTATCATTTCTACAATTCTGAAATACAAAAAAAAATTGTATGTACATGTAAAAGTCTATGAAAAATTAAGAAAAATAACCCAAGTAAGGAAAATTTGCCAAAATTTCTTGTACGGATTTTATTATTTCACATACTAATCACGACTGAGATCTTTTCTTAAAAAAAAATGAGACATTAATAGGTGGTCGATTTAGTTTTCTTTATCAAAAACAGGGATTTATATAATCATGTCGTACAAGGATAAATGACCTTGAACTCTTCTATAGGGTAAGAGGTTGGTATCATGGTTACAGCCACCAGTCTGAATTAATGGAAGCCGATCAAGAACTTTTGTCAAATTACTTCGCAACTTGGATTATTATTTTCACTTTCACAAAATTTTCATGTTTACTAATTCCCCAGAACTTTAGCATGGGCTTGCTATCAATAGACCATTCGAGATGAGAATAATCTCCTGACCTAACTTGGTGTGCCAAACGGGCGTCTAGACATATCATTTTTGTTCTGGTGAGAGAAAAATGTTTCATTCATTCATATGCCAGAGGTTCCAAATTTCACTTATCAAGGAAAATCCAGAAGTTAAAATTCAGTTCGATCAGATTGTGAATGTGTTTCTATGTCTAGAAAATACGGATGTAGAGATGTATGAAAATAAATTTCATTCAAAGACATTTTCATCAGATCAACAGGGAATATGTTCAAGTGTAATAGACTGAACAGTTCACTGAAAACTATATAATATCGGCTGGTAATGTAAATGCTTCGACAAATTTTTGAGTCTACCTCAATAAATTTTGTGATAAGCATAATCATTTTATATGAAGCAAGCATGAGAAGAATTGTTTTCTTAAAACACTTTGAAAATGTGATGATTTATGAACACTCATGATACTGGATCACTGGTTAAAACTGAGAACATTATAATAAAATGTGGATGGCACTAATAACATTAGATTGTTGTAAAATAAAATTTTTAAAATTTTTATACATCTTGTGAAAGGGACATGTCCAAGTCAACTGTCAATTGTCTTGTCAAAATTTTTTTTTATAATTGGAAAAAGAGAAAAGAAAAGATCCATGTCTGTGGTATGGAATGCAAAAGTGACTAAGTTTATCATCAGACAGGAATAAAGTGCAATTGAAATTTGTAATGAATTTTCAAAAATAAATTGAATAGAATTTACACTACAAGTTAAATCTGAAGGAGGTAAAGAAACTTAATTTCACTGGGTTGTCTCATTATCCGATCATTTTGACACCTGGTCAGATTGATGATGTTGAAACTAATCATTAATTATTAATTTGTGAGGTTTTTTCTGTGATGGGTGCCGGTAATGCCGTTTCTATTTTAGAAAATTGGTAATAGTATTATATTGTATTGGAATGAATCATTAATTTTGGGCGTTCTAACATTAATAACGTTAATGAGGGTTCCAAGTTGTAGAAGTTGTTGAAGATGGCAAAGTCAGTACCTATTATATTTAACTACAATTATTATGATCAAAGGTATACATTCTAACGGCTCGCTTTTTTTTTATTACAGTTTATTATGTAAGCATATTGTTGGGCCTATGTTTCCTATTTATTGAATTTCATTGTGACTTGACGACTTTATTGGTATCAAAAATAAAACTTGGAGACATTAGTTATTATTCAGTTCCATGACATTTTACTAAACTAATAAAAATATTTCACTAGACTGCCTTTCTGTTCCTTTCATATCGACGTTTCTATTAATTTATCGCTAGGCTACGTAAAATTTAACAACGAAATAAAAGCCTTTTGAAGTTTTCTCTATATCTAGAATCTTACTCGAGAAGTTTATTTTCATGCTATTGATTACCGGAAAAAAATGAAAGGGAAAATTGAAATATGTTATATTTTTTTAGTTTTACTCACCTATGAACCGGAAACTGTATTTTCGTGGTACCCAGGAAATGAAAAAAAGAAACATAAAAACACTTCATAACGATGTCGTCTCCGCTACATAAAAACATGACATCTTTAAATTACTATCCGGTTCATCCATCACGAACTCTCATTGCTTCGAGCTGAGTTATCTTTGCGAGGCATTATCCAAATTTCTGTTCACGACTCGTACGATGACCTCATTGTTACTTCTTAATATTGTTCTGATGATCTGTATGTATCACTCGACAAACATTAGAATTCACTTTCGATCAGGAGAACATTAGCATAAACACGTCAATGAGTTATTTTCAGACAATGGAAACATTTTTTTTTCAGTTTTTGAAAGTTAAAATAAAACTATCCAAGAAACTAAGCTTCATTTTCAACAATGAATTAGTTTTGGTCTGTTTCGATGTTCGAAATAGGCCAAATTAAGCTGCAACTTTTTTATGTTACGTCAAGTTTTAGTAAATAGTAATGAAATGCTTTTTTAAAATTTTCAATTTATTTTTAAACTTGAATAAAAAAAACCTACCGATGATTCAGACATCACTTGTTGAGAGATTTTTTAATTGTAACTCTTGGTTGCGACACAATAAATAATTATACGATTATCGAACAACGAACTTAGTGTCACAGTTGCGGCGCCTATTCAATGAATGCTAAATGCCAGACTTACGCGTAATCGGTCAATTTTTCGATAATAAATTTCCCGCCTACGAGTAACTACTTCTTGTATTTAATATCATCAATATCAATCGATGATTTGATTTCACGAAATAAATCTTTGGAGAGCACACCATGACAGACTAATAATTAGATGTTGACTTATAAATGACTTCGGAAAAGTTTGTAGTACTATTTTACATAATATTCGAATTAAAGGTTCATAGAAACGCCGTTTATATCATCCGTAGTATCTTTTGACATTTTGAATGACAGGCACCGCAAGCTCTTTTCATTCACAGCCTGATTAGAATAAAGTTATGGGTGGGTGTTTATCGTTTAGTATATATGTTTCGTTTCGTTAATTCCAAAATATCTCTGTAATTATTGTGTAGGTTTCTTTGGAATTGAATATATCGAGGAGATAAGATCATCTTCGTATCAAATATAGAATTGAATATCCAATCAACGCCCATTTCTAAAGGCATCCAACACTGTGAACCGTTATTTTGATTAGTAATTTGTGAAAATGTTCGTTTAGAAAATACTTGTTTTGGAATTGAATTTCCCTTTCCTTGATATCGATTCGTTGCCAGTCGATAATTTTTCCCCACACAACAAACATCTGAATGTAATAAAATCATCTAGTATAGTCGAAGTAACCTATATTGTGGATAGTTGATATCGGCATCTCAAAGGCCAAAAAAAAACAATACAGAGAAATAATGCCGCTGCGAACTAGTCCACGTGGCCTGAAGAATTGGCGATTCGTATTTGATAATTTTTACTAACCGAGGTTCATGATTGGCTGAAGAGTTATAAAATTAAATTTGAAGTCATGTTACGGTGGCGAATAGAATGTGGGGATGAGTATCACCGTTGTGTCGTCAATGTTCAGTTCAGAAACTGATCGCGATTTGAGTTTTGAAATTCGATATTGGTGCAGTTATAATTACTTAAAATTTGTGTTATTTGTTCAAACTGTGGCGTCCTTGGACAAGTACTAATAGTAATAACGAGTGTGATAACAACTCTTACTTTTTCCTGTGTAGTGATTCCAATAGCGATGGTGAACAATACAAAAAAAGATACCAGTGAATAAGATTAGGATGCATTTGAATATTGAAACACAGAGAGTATGTTTCAATGTATATAAGAATCTACATCTCAAGTTTTGTTTCGAGGGAAACAAATTATTACAAGCAACATCAGATTTGACCGAAATTCCTTTCTCAACTGTACGTAAAATAGTTAAAAACAAACCCTATGAACGGAAGACGCGATGTAATACGGGAATACCAAAACCTTTAGATGTTCATCTAAATTGCGTTACAAATACTTAAAACAAATAACTAAATATAGACAAGAACAACGGCAAATTTTCTATTTGGAGAAAGATTGTTATGACACTCACGACACAGTTAGGAAAGGGTGGACTGATGGTTCGAGAATGTGTACGTCTAACATGCCTGCAAACAATCATTGTGCATTGCTCAGAAAGTTTAAGAAACACTTGAACTTTCATGTCCCGCCACCACTTTAGCTGATGCGGTGTTCACTAAAGGATAAGACCTCTTTCAGAAGTCGAATTAGTAATTTTAAATAGACCTGTATCTTTTATCCTAGTAAGTAAACATATGTGAGAGTGACAAACTAGAGCATATTACATTTGTAATATAAGATTCAAAAGTTGATTTTGACTCAGAAATTTAGTCCAGGGTTGTTTCAATCTGACTAATTGTGAAATGATGTCGGGACTCAACACTCAGTTAATCATTCAATAATTCAGTAGGTCTTGAGATCATCAGCCGGTAGGATAAAATTGCGTAAAAAAGCACCAAAAAAAAACGACAACTTTCTAAAGTCGAAACTTGTGCGAGCTAAAGACTAAGTAAGAGGTCTTACCTTTCAACGTGTGATTCCTAACACGGGTTGGACGATAGGAAGTGAAAATCGATCGTCCGGCCTTGCGTTTCAAACCACCAGTTCACACAGCGGTCGATTGAATGTGCGTCGAGCAACTCACCAGGCTACCGTCCTACCTACGTTTGTTTTGTAAAGATTCAAATTAATGTGACGTATATGTGAACGTATTTATTTTTTTTATTTCAGTTTCATATTTTTTATTATTTATATGGCATATTCATATTCACATCAGTGTGGATAATTAATAATTTTTTTTTCTTTAAAAAAATGTTGAAAAGTAACTTGAAAAGTTAAATTGATTTTGAAAAGCAATCAACTCAAAAGTGAGTAATATTTTTTTATATTCACGAAATCAAACAAAAAAATTTAATCAAAAGTGGGTATAAAACAAGTTGTTATTTTGCAGTATGTATGAAAATATTATTTCAATTTCATTTCATGAGTTTGATTTTTTTTGAAGTGAAATTTCGTAATATTTTGTTAGTTCGTTTTGTTAATTTATAAGTTTTCGCCGTGGGTTTTACTATGAGGTCTGTTTCTTTTCGGCCACTTTGATTTCATTCTCACATGCGCTAAAATTTCAATAAGATTTTGAGGTGTGTTTCCATTGACACAACACCCGTAGCTTGTTTCAATAAGCCAGACAGTCACATTTGTACGTATCAGTTCATATTTTGAAAACTATTGAACCCACTTTGATGAAACCGGCTCTGTTCCCTGAGGCGAAGTTAATTTGAAGGTGCTTGACAATGTTTCATGGTGTATTACATCAGTTCGGACTTCCATTGTCTGGTTATCATTCGGGTTATAACCCGGAGACGATTGTGGATACTAACAATCGAAACGTCGTGACGTAACTTGGTTTGAAATCTTTTAATCTTTTAATCTTTAGTTTTATTTTTCTTTTTCTTTTCTGTTAATAATATTTTTATTTTTTTTCAGCTTTCATTAATATTTCAATTTTTTATTTTTTGTAGCTTGTATGTTAATTCCTTGTAATTTCAGTTTTTTGTATAATTGTTTTCTCTTTTAATCTTTTTTATTTTTTCAGCGAAGTTAATGTTAACCATAGAAAAGAACGGTCACAATCCGAATAATACTTGTGGGGGGAAATGCGTAGATAAACATACATACGTGTAATCACATATACATACACATATACCAATACATTTTTATATTTTTATTCGTATGGAAGCCCTAATAAATGAAAACATTTCAGTTTCAGTCTCGGTTTCAATGAAAATACTTACATACGTGTCGCTTTGAAACCTTTTTGAAGTCATTAAAAAAATACTGAAATTGAGAAGGTATAAATGTCCCAACAGCTTTCTTGAACTAAACAAAAAAAGTGTCATTAAAGGATGTAAATTCAAAGAAGATTAAAGGGGAAATGCAGCCGGACAAATTATTCTTTTCGGGGATAGGTAATCAAAACATGCAAGGTAAGAGGTTGCCCACTCCATTATAAAACTGATATTCATGCATCATCATTTCAACTCTATTTTGAGTACCTAGCATTACATTTTTAACAGGCCCAAAAACTGCTTCGGCTAAATAATGTACACCATGAGTCGTTCGAATTTCGAATGGTAGACAAAAAGCTTTTGTTAAAGGTCCATTAAGTACCCACAATAGATAAGGGTTTCGACTTGACTTGTATCGAAAGGAACGAATGTATGCTTGACCAATCTTATTTAAATTATTCATTGGTTTTATTGGAGATTAGGAATCATTTGGTGTTTGAATATTTTTGTTTAGATTTGCGTTTTGGAGAAACAAAAATTTCACATTGGTTACTGCAAATGTTTTTTGCAAAAATTAAGATTTCATTTAGAATTCTTTTAAATTTTGTGTTAGTGAGCATTTGAGAGAAAATACTAAGAAATAAACTTCAATTGTCACTTTTAAACCATCCAAATACTAATAGAATCATTCTTTCCGATCTCCATAGACTGCCACCAGACATATCTAAACTTGCCTTATCCAAGCACTTCTAAATCTTTAAATTTGTTTCCATTTCACTTATTTTTGAATAAAATTCAAGAGCTTCATTTTCTTCAGGACAAACTATAAGTATATTTTAAAAAATTAGGAAATCGCATACGAACATGAAGACAAAAGGAAATTAATGTAATGAATTATGAAATAGTATAAATGAAATGAAAATTGAATCAAAGAACAAGATTACTTGAGACTAATGATTATTTGGGAGCTACAACTATAATCAACCAAAAAATCGAATAAGATACATCAAAGAGGGTGGGAAAAGTAATTTACATAAATTATAACCCCACAAGTCACATCTTCGAAGAAAAAAAAAACACCAGAATGTTATCATCCCAAAAAGGAGTCTTCCACACGGAGAGCTTCACGTCTCTCGCTTCTATACGGGAGCGTTTATCACTCTTACCCACCGCCCATTCACACAGAAAGCCTTGCTCAGTTCCTGACTCCTTAAGCTCAGTCGTAGAACAGATCGCACGCGAACTGTTGCCAAATACCTTCTATACCATCGACACAAGAATGTTTCGGATACCTCCAATCAACCTAAAATGGGGATGGATAAAAATTGCAGAATCTAATTCGAGCACTCAAACTTTTCACGACTTCATTTCGGTCCTTGTACATGTCGGAACATTTATCACAAAGTGTGGGTGGATTGCAGACAGCACTGAATTATAGTTCCACATCGTAATCTGCCATGATGACTAGTGTGAAGCGTCAACTAGGAAATGCCGTTTTTACTCCACTTGTGAAAGCCTCTACTCATCCTCTTATATTTTGAGGAGGAGACGTGGCGACTCCCGCTCTGCTTCTTCTTCTGAAAGTTCCATTGGACTCTTGCATTTTGGCGCTAACAGCCTTCCTCTTTCTCGGGAGCTAGAGACGTGAAGCTCCTCGTGTGAATGGATGCTAACTGATGCAAATGTGTCATGTATATTACCGAAGACACTCGAACATTTCATTGCAGCGGAAATGATCTTTTTTTTAGAAAATTTTTGGAAAATTCAAATAGAACATCAAAGAGAATATCTATTCTAAACAAAATTGTAAAGAAACAGCTAGTATAGCAAGAACACAAGAACATATATCAAGAAACATTGTCGGTCACTTTTAAACACACAGGCGATTGATTCGAAGGAACTAAAATGTAATTGAAGCAAAAAAATCAGAAAAGTGGTTAAGGCAAAAATAAAACAATTGAATAAAAAACGAAAATGTTCACGAGTGAAAATATTTAACTGTGTACACCTGTATGCTAGATCAGTGTTTTCCAACTTGTGGTACGCGTACCAACTGTGTATAGTGAAAATTCAAGAAGACGTTAGAACGAGATTATTTTATTTGTTCAACCTAATAAAAACAGTTGTATGAACTAAATTGTGACTCAGAACTACAGCAAAAGTTTTCAAAAATGTTGCTCGTGGACTTCTGGGTTGAAAGGCGTGCGGTCTACGCACAAATAGCTGACAAAGCAGTAAAGTTTTTAATTCCAATCACAATATCCTACTTGTGCCAGACAGTATTCTCTTCACATGCGTACCTGAAAAACAAGTATCGAAATAGACTTATTAGTGTGGAAAATGATCTCCGTTCAAGATTGAGCAATATTAAGCTAGACATTGCCAATTTGGCTTCTAATCATCAAGCTCAGCCTTCTCATTGAAGTATTGCATTATATTTTTGTTGTATTTTTTTTACAGTATAATGTGTTTTATATTTATGTATTCCTTGATCATATCAATTAATAAAGTATTATAACACTATACATAATTTTATTTTTCATACTCGTCGTTGGAAAATAGGTTAATTAGGTTAGCAAAATAATAAATAATGTACGTATTCCATCCATAATTACCTCCACGAGACTAAGTGGTACGCAAAATAATTTCGACTTGTAAAGTGGTACGCCAAGAAAAAAGGTTGGGAAACACTGTGCTAGATTACTTCTTATATTAACGTATTTAGGCATCACGTAACTCTCTTGTACGCCTATGGTATGAAGAGTAACCGAAGGACAGAAAAACTGGTAATGATCTCAACGCCAACACATACTGTACTTTGGCTTTCGTTCTTGTTCTTTCCTTTATCTGCCAGCACAACTGGGTCTTTGTAATGTGTGATACGCTGCGACTCAGGCTTTTAAAAACCAGATGCTTGAGTATCCCTCCTTGAATAACCTATTCAATTCTAGTAGCGACCTAAAAAATGGCCAATCGCATCACGAATGTCGACAATGAATTTCTTTTTGATTAACTGAAAGAAATGCCGTAATACAAGGAGGCGTGTAATAAACAATTACTCTTTGGCCCCCGTACCTAGTCATCTTTCGTCTCTACACTCGATGAACAGAGAAAAATCTACAGGGAGATTGCATGAAAACCAAACAAGCCTGATATGTCGAATGAATCTAGTCTTTTTTTATGAAAGGGACAACGAACCATCACAATTTTTATTATTGGTCCGATATCGAAGATCCGCAGAAATTAAAAATGAACTGAAATTTACGGTATTTGAACAGAAAATTTTCTGCTGATGAGTGAAACATTTCTGTCTACATAGCCAAAATTTCCAGTTGACTTTTGTTAGTGAATAAAATTTCCCCAGAAATACTTTGAAAGGTTTGAAATTGTCAATAACAAAGTATCTACCTTTGTATGAAAACATACTATTTCACGTGTAGTGATTTTACTTTTGAATGTCACATATTAGATACAATTATTGTCTCCATTCGAAAGAATTGGTAGATAAATTGAATAACAAAGGGAAATTTCATTTCAATTACATGGCATTAATAATAAATGAGAATTTTGTTGATTTGCCATACTCAAAAGATATTTTCACCAAGACTGATGATGATAACTGTAAAATATTTGGCTTATTTCGTTTCCTTTTACACACCCGGTATCTCAACCACCTAGGAAATTGAACTTCGTCACTAGTTACTTAATATGTTTTTCTTCTTTGTGTTAAGCCCAAATCAACAAATGTAATTAATTTTAGTAATGGCATTTGAATGAATTCCGATACCCCCAATTATTCGAAATATTCATCAACTCGATATTTATTTTCCCATAATTCTGTATGTAATTCAATGGTGTATGATAATCTGAATAATTGGAATTTGATCTGTTTCTGCGTGAAGTCAACGTACAAGTTATTGAACAATTACTTTTTTCGTTTCGAAAATTTACCAACAAATTTGAATTAATACAATTCGATTCAATTGGTTTCCAAATGATAGCTTCTCTCTCAGTTCGTTCCCATATCGAATGATATTGAAATAGTTTCAATATACTGTCCTACTGTTGGATAAATTTAGAGTCCAAAGGTTCATCCATGGTTCAACAACAGTCGACGCGATTTCGATCCACCATAGATCCCATCAGAGGAGTTGGGATGAAATAAGACTAACCTGTCCTCAAAGGACAAATCTGACTAATAACCAAGTCGAATTCAACAACTCAGATTTGTTACAGCGGCCAACGTTTCGAAAAAACTTCCGTTTTCATTCTTGAAACCATTTTTCGAAAGAAATACACATATTTCTAAAACAAGCATATTCATCAGTAATTTTTTTCAGGTTTCGAGAACGGACAAGAACTTTTTTTCGAAACGTTATCGGTTTTTAAAAAGCTAAATATAAACATTTTAGCTTATTTAAAGTCAGTATTTTTGAATATGACAAGTTACTAAATGGACTCTTCGAAGTTTTATATTTTAGTAATTTTATGAGGTGAATTATTCAGTCTATCCTTCATTATACCTGAGCAGGTTCTTTGGTGACACAAATTTATTTATTTTTCAGATTGTACAGGTTTAAAGCCCAGAAATAATGAAGAGACATTGACTCCTCCACAAAAAATAATGTCTTTCAAAGACTACTTAATTGCTTTCTTATACAGCGGACAACGATTTTTTTAAATATTGATGAATATCAGCAGTATAAATAAATCCCTACAGAGAACTCTGCAGATGACTGGCTGGAATTTAATAAAATTGGGTTCTATAATTTATTGACAAAGAACTGAGCATGAATGTCAATTTCATCTAAGGTCGCATGCTTAGTTCATATTCGTGATTATTTTTGGTAAAGTTGAGATCTATGCATGTAGAAATACCGCTGACGGGATCGCTGCCCCTTGTAGGATACATCACTTTTGACTTCTTATACCATCTAAGCTATCAACATTTATTTCTTATTCGAAGACAATAATCAGTGTAGCGACTGGAGAGAACAAAATCCAGGCTATTTGGCCGTGGTCGAAAGGAACTTGTGGCAGCAAACTTTTCGTCTGCTACTCCATGTCATTTGTAGTGACAAATTCACAAATCTCATTATCAAAACAACTTCAATCAATGAAAATATTCCGATATCAAAAATATATGCATTAAGCATAACGTGTTCAGTGTAATGTTTGGTGTTTGCATTAAATTATAAAACTAACACTCTTTTTCGAATTGTTTTTCAGACTTTCCATTACTAACATTATTTGTATCTACAACCAGCCTACTTTGAATGAAATGGAGTATATTTTTAGGAGAGATTAGGAGAGATCTTTTTCAATTCCATAAAGAGTATTTAGACTCTAGATTACAAACTGTATACGAAAAAGTGATTTTTATAGAACTCAATGTTCATGTTTTTTGTTTCGTGTATTTCAATGTTCACGTGAAAGTAGTTGTTTCGGGAAGCCTTTTTCTTCCAGTTAGTATCTGAGATTTTATTTTGAACTTAATTGCTTTCTTCCTTCCTTAGGATGAAGAATTGGAAAACTAAAAATTTTTTGTCGCTGCCCACCTCATTATTATATTCCACTTACCTGTCATTCTAGATTACGTTTTATCATAACAACTTTTCGAAAAAAAATTGTCGAAATCTCATTTTATTGTATTATATATCTATTCAGTAGTAGTAGATTGAATACTTTCATTGAAGGGCTTAATATCTTATTTGTTTGAAAAGTAGAACGGTGAAATTATTTTTTATGACATTTTCTTTTCAGATTTTATTCAGACTAAAGTTTACAGATACATATCGATGATTACTATAAAGTTCCTGTTGGATGATGAGACTGCATCTAAGCATTTTATAATCTTGTCATGTTTGTCTGCTACCCTCCAGAAACATTGTACTTCTACAGTAAATCATTGAATAATGAAAGTGTAACTACTTAGTATATTATTCAGTTAAAGGGAGAGTGAAACCTTATTGAAGAATGAAATAGTTTCAGGAACAAAAGATTAGTAAATACCGAGTATACATCAACTAATTTATTATTTTGTAAATTTCTTTAGCCTAGATTCCACAACTACCATAGGACTGCTGTCTAAATTTTTATTAGTTTCACTATTTGCACTACTGAAGTACTTTGTGATTTCAATGTATTAACTATTATCGTTATCAAGATTCCCTACGTTTTTGAAAGGATAGACACTTTTTTAAGTATGTACTTCAAAGGCATCAAAACACCTCGGATTCAATTAAATGGAATTTGTACCGATTAGGGTTTATTGCTCATTCAAACAGCCATTAAATATAAAATGTTTCATAATATTTGTTGGACTATTTAAAAATACACTTTATATTCCATATAAGAATTAGAAAAATTACATTAATGACAAAAGACGTGTGAGAAGATTTATTGCATTTAATATCAACTATAATCACCAAGGTATTCAATGATTAGCAGTGTTTGAATGGATAAATGGATAAAAATGGATAGAAAGATGAACCATACCACAAAGTGATAAATGGTGCGCTATAGAATAGACCTAATTGTGTTACTTCAAACTTTATTGACCAAAATATTATTTTAACTTTTTTGAGGTTATATTAGGTTTTAAATAATCTATCTCTTTGCATATTTACTCTGACTGAAAATGAATAAATTTCTCTGATATATCAAAGAAACAGTTTAGATAATGTTAAAGATATAAACAAGGCTATCAGAAGCGGTTATGCTCATGAATTTTCATCAATACTGGCTGAAATATTGGCGTCAGCTTCTGCAGCTTTCGATGATACTGTACTGATTGGAAGTCACTTCTTTATAGCCTAAGATAGGAGGCTGAGCAATAGCCAATGGCTACGAACTCATTTCAAGTTGGAATGGAATGTTTCAGAAATCGTGTGTAGTGTTACTCAGGGAAAATTAATATAAGTAGTAACTTTTCTTGCAAACATACATATATAATTTATATTTCAAAACTCCTTTGACATCTGTCGAAGAAGTAAAGAAATAAATAATCAAAAAGGAATAACTGTGAATATATAGAATTTTTTGTCCATTTCTGAAGACGGAGGCAGATTTTGGCCTCCGAAACTTAAAAGATTGTGGAAGGTAACAAAACCAAAAAAAGGTCGTTAAAAAACTGATTTTCCTCTACAAAAAATTATTTTTGTTGAATACTTATATAACTATTGTCCATGCAAACATAAATAAGTATTTCTTTTAAATTGAAATTAATAATGAAAACATCACATACAAAAATCAACAAACATCTACTGTTGAATATTTCATAAAAAAATCTCCTCAACAGCTTCAGTCCCAGAAAGATTTGAATTTGCCCCATAAAGTTTTAAATTCACGAATTCATGCATCTCATCTCCATTCCTACTCTCTACAGAGTTTCATAAAATAAAATACTGCTTTGATAGCAACGAGATAGTTAACCCGCCTCCGACGTATGGTAAATCGCGATGATATTCGTGACCAAACATTAACAATTGCTGCCTGAAATAAATGAATACAACAAAATGTCATTCGATTCACTTCCGTATGTTGTGCCGCATTTGTTGCATAACTCAAATAATTGTACTGTTTCGTCTTTTCGAACTGAACTCCGCGGAACATGCACGACGTATTATTTGTATGGTGAATTTTATTTCAACTCATTTTCTCGGAATAATGTGTTGATTGTCGACTTTAAATAAAATATTCGCTTCCAGGTTATACGTTACACACTTCCAGTGTGTTCTTGGCAATGAAGAGTAATTTGCACACAGAGTTCCTGAAGTACCTAAGCTAACTTATAACTTTATGGATCCCTAGTCTTGACTTTGAAGGTGATTTGGGTACTCCAGAGGACTGGGCAAATAATTGGTCTACTATGGCCTGGTTACCGACTTGAATAGTAAAACACAATAATAATTAGATGGCAGACGGCTTAGAACTCCGTATACGAGCATCATCGTGGTCAGACAAATGAGGAGACCAGACCAAAAAAGCTGAAGAAACTCTTCAAAATGACTTAGCAAAAGTATGTTTCAATCAATTATTTGGCGATTATTCACAAGAACATAAACTAATTTTGCATCTTTTCATGAACGTGGCACCATTACATGGCATTATAGAAGCTCTTAAAACCGATCCCTGGAAGTTTTTTCTTCAAGCACTCTGTTATCCAAATGGAGGTATATTTGTGAAGTGTATGGAGCAAATGAAGCGAATGATTATATTTGGATGAGCACGGATGAAGCTCCAACTGAAGTCGTTGTCTTTTTCTGCCTAAATATCTGTGTAACTCTCCTCAACAACAACAGCCATTGTCTTGGTCTTGATACATTATAAAGCTGAGGAAAAGGAGAAGATATTTGTCTTCATCTCCAGTCTCTATTTACTTTGAGGTTTGTCAGATGCAGTTTATGATTTGACAACAGGAAACGGGTGAAATCTGCCATTGATGGTCATTTTGGGAAGCTCCATAATTTTCACAATACAGAATGAAGTGCATCGAACTTAAAGGAGATAGGTATACAAATATTTTTCTGAATTCATTTTGTTTTCTTTGTTGAATCGAAAATTTTTTGAACTATTCTTGTTGTATTTGTTCCCTTTATCGAAGTGTTTCGATTGGCTAACTGCAACGAGTGGAACGAAAAATCAGCTGTCACTTTGACAGTCCTAATTTTTATACCTTGTTATTAACTTCATACCAGTATGATATCAAGTTGAGCGATGTCCATCAAATTGGAACAAGTACTGCAGTTGGAGCCTCAAAACGAACTACTATTCAGAGGGCCTTTCACCGAAGCCAATACAGCATGCATGAAACTAACAAATCCGACGGATAAAAGGGTAATGTTCAAAATAAAAACTACCGCTCCGAAAAAGTACTGTGTTCGCCCGAATTCCGGTATACTAGACCCTAAGGAAAAGAAAGAAATAGAGATATGTCTTCAACCATGCATGTACGATGCTACGGAAAAGAATAAACATAAATTCATGGTGCAGAGTGCGTTTGCGCCGAGTGGCGAATTGAACATGGAGAAAATTTGGAAAGAAATCATTCCCGAACATCTAATGGATTCGAAACTCAGGTGTTCTTTTGAGATATCCAGCAACCAAAGCGAAATAGAGGATTCTAGAAATTTAAGTCCGGCTGCTTCATCTACCCCAGTAACAAAACCATCCGAAATTAGTCTAAAAAGGGCTAAGCTGGAGATGGACCAACTGAAGGAGGAAGAGAGTTATTTGAAAGAAGAGAATGCCCGTTTGAGAAACGAAATTCTTCAGTTGAAAGAACAAGTTCGTGTTGTGTTTCCGGCACAAGCGGTAATCATGAATCCTTTGATATATATGGCTTTGTCAATAATATTGGCTGCTTTGGGCATTGCTTTCGTGAAGTTTCTGCTCTGATTATAATTTTAAACAACTGGGATATTTGAACGGTAGAATTGCTGGAACATTTTCTTATCTTGTTTATTTATCCGTAATTATTTTTATAAGGAATGTTTTTCTGTGTAATAAAAATTTGTCCAGATTTTTTTATTTTATCTTATCTTCTAATATATACGTACTCGAAATTTTTTATGAAAATATTCAGTATTTCTTTCGGATAAAATAAATCTGTTTTGCATTGATCCAGTTAATGACTGGCCAAATTTGTACATGAAGATCTAAATTACACCATGTTTTATAATACTTGTGTTGATAATTTTTGGTAGTGATGTAAGGTAGTCTCAAACTTGAGAATAAAAGGTACCTGATGAAATTCGTGAAAATGTGGAAACGTTGATTCATTTGAAGATGAGCTAATATTGGCACAGTTTTGAATACTATAATGTTTGCAGTTCTTGCCCATTATTTCATTCAGTTTTTTATCGGACAAATTTCAGTGGCTCGCCCCGACTCACTCGTATGTGTTTTTACTTCCCTAAGAGCAAACATTTCAAAGTGAATGAAATATGGAGAGCAAATTGTTGAATTTTCCCGGAAGCCAGAAATGTTACTGAGTTTCAATAAAACTCAGGTAGGAATGTATCCAATTTGTTACACTTTCTCGTAAATAAAACAAAATTATTGAAGGGGTTATATTTTTAGGACTGATTAATTTTTGGGAAAGTGTGGCTTTCTACTACATTATATAAAATATTTTCTACATATAATGTTATCCAGATTGGTACTGAAGATCCCTAAGGCAAGTGTCTTACGACGAAACATCGGTGTCGACCAGTGAGGATGACAGTGTTGCATGTAATTGCAATTTGTTATCATTCATAAAGGAGAACTACTGTGAATGATATATGATTTTATTCCATAACGAATGTTTGGAATACAAACTGAGTAGAGAAAAGTATCTTCTGTATAATTCAGTGTTCATATAAAAGTATTTGTTTCGAAAGATTTTTTTTCTTTCATGTAATTCAATGTTTATATGAAAGTAGCTGTTTCAGAAGGACTTTCTTTCAGTTTGTGTCTGAAAGATACTTCTATGCATGATCTACACATCCATGTATAGAGTTACAAATTGATTACTTCCTTCCTTTCTTTGGAAGATTCCCTTTTCCTTTTTTTTGTCTCAAGATGGAGTAGTAGAAAGCCAAAAAGTTTCTTTCCCAAAAATTAATCACTCCTAAAAATATAACCCCTTCAATTCAAATATTTGATAGTATTTTATAGGAGTTCACACCAAAAGGGGAAAATTCTATTGATGCGGTAATAACAGAAACAAAATTAGGCTTAAATATTTGTATACGATGCGAATGGAGCTCAATATAATTCACGTTGTATTTTGGACTAGAAAGGTCAAATTTCTTCAGCCACAAGAACTTATCTATCGGTTTCCGAGTTGGATAACTCCGTATCAAAATTAAAAGAAAAATGTTACTAAAATTACTATAGACTCATTCCATAATTATTTCAAAACGACAGCGAGGATTTCTCATACTATACAATTATCGCATCTGAAATGTAGGGAACCTGGTAAGGTATATATTTTTTTAGGCCCCGACGAGTGTTAGTCATTATTATGCGAAGGGCATATGCGAACTGGAGAGAATCAACTAGTTTTACAAGAAACCGTGTCCTGATGGTTCGTCTCCTTGTTCATCTTCAAATTCACATTTTATGCATTTTCTACAAGAAACTGCTATCCAGGCACAATTGACCAAGTTCCCAATTTTCTATTGAGGAAAATTTTCATGAAGAACATTGCAAATCGAATACATGGAGAACAGAAATCAGACGATTCCAAAAAACTGACCATATGAGAGAACTTATCAGAGGTAGATACCGTCGAATCCACAAATAATTTTTTTCACGTTATGGGGTATTTTGTCCGCAAAGTACTAGTACTCCCTTGAGAGTAGTATTAATGCATCAGCCCAAAGTACAACAGGTATTTTTTTTGAAAGATCTTCAAATGGTTGGTCCGACAATCCCAAGAGAGTCACGATCTATATTGTTTAATTTTTGTCACCCGGTCCATGTTGCAACAGCGGACATAAAAAATGTACCGCCAAATTCAGATTGACGAATCTCAAGTTAACTTACAAAGAATATTTTGGAGACCGGACAGTGAGCAAGAAATTCGTCATCAACAGGTACTTACGGTACGGCCTCTGCACCATAACTGGACTGACGATGAAGTTTTTAAACCCTTTTGGCAAAGTATATAAAAAAGTGCAACCAGAAGTTTCAAAATTATAAAGTATAATTGAACCCTCAATCAGTTTTGAAGTCCAGTGGCTCCAGTTTAAGTAAATGGAAAACGATCCTCGCATAATAAAATTGGTTGCTGATAATGTTTATGAACAACTGGTATCATTTGACACAGGAAATACTGTGAATGAAACTTTATGACTCGGATGTATTTGTACATCAGATGAATTCGTTTGTGACACAAAAATATTAATTTCAGTTCGGAAATTATAGACAAAGTTATTTTACTAAATATTTGGAAAGTGTTTGATTCATTGGGACGATTGAGCCCGGTTATAATTTCAATCAAGCATTTTATTGCAAAAGTTATGGCTGAAAAAGTTGGATTGGAATGACCAATCGCCAACTACATTTTCGAATTCATGGTCAAAATACAAGAAAGAAATACACCATATACAGCATTTTGGGATATTTATGTTCAAGCGTCTGGAAGTTGTATTTACGTTAGATCAGAAAACAACGACAGTGAAAAATTTATTCATCTTTCATGTGCAATGTCCGAATTCGCCATATTAAAATCATTTTCTAGTTCAAATTACAAATACGAGAAGTAAATAACCTATAACATTCTAATATTTAGTTCTTCAAAGTATAACTTCACATCACTGCTGTCTTATAATGGCGATATGTGTTACTTCTTTTGAGTTCATAATTATATATCATTGAAAGGTTTGATCTTTTGTGACATAATTGGAGGTGATTTTACTGCAAACGGACCGTCTGTGACGACAATACCATGTCGACCACACATTCGCAACAATTGAACCATTTCATTGGATTGAGAAATGAACTGACTAGATGACAAATTGACATAAATATGAAACGAGGAAATAATGTTTTCATCATCACGGCAAATGGTTACAGCTGAATTGAATAATTGTGCTCACATCTTGGATGGATTTGCCATATACGTTATTAAGAGGTGATTATAAGAGTTTTTCATTCTAGAGTGAAGAACAAAATACTCACTCACGTGTTTTGGATTTGAAATATTCTATATCCCTAATCTAGCTGTACTTGTTAGACTCCACTTCAGGCCACCGATCATATACAGGTACGACTTTCACTAGCTAGTCAACTATTGATTGAGAGGTATCTTAGTAAACACCTCTTTTCAATAAAACTTGAATTTAACACATAATTGTTTGTATAACTTTACTTCGTTTCAGGCCTTTCTTTCTTTGTCTTTTTCCTTCTTTATACGCTTACCATGTACCTACATTTATACGTTTCGCTTTCATCGTTATATCTGTTATGTTACTACACGGAGTCTCTGGTAACTGAAAAATCATTATTTACAACTATACCACTCACCACAGAATCTTAAATATCATTTATGAACACATCATACCCCTACAGGGGTTCAAACGAAGTTCCTTAGGGGTGATTATCCATTGGAGGAAGATATAAGCTGGTAACAACTTGATCAGGCGAGCTTTTTCCATTATTTCTATTGCTTTGCTTATATTAATATCACACATTTTGTTCCAACAAAAATTTACTGTGCAGTTGATACAAATAAACTAACAATATGAGTTTTTCTAGACTTGGCAAAAGTCTTCAAATGTCGATCACTCAGTTCTCGCAGAAGTCTTGGAAGATGTGGGTGTACGTGGTACACATAGTCTAATAACGTCATACTTGACTGGCAGAATACAGCGAGTTGAAGTACGAAACTACATCAGTGAAGAAAAAAACCTATTACATGTGGTGTACCTCAAGGCACGGTGTTGGGGCCAATTCTATTCATAATATATATGAACAATCTCTTCACAAAAGGAGATTGTGACATAATAAGTTTCGCACATGATACTGTCATTATATACGAAGACGAAACCTGGCAAAAACTGAAGAAAAAAATTTTAAATAACTTTCCTCACATTATAAAATTACTGCATTATATACTGATTTCGATTAACTTCAAAAAACCATTTACCTACCTTTTTGCGGCAACAAAACAGGTCTTCCGCATTTCAATCAAATCACACTGGATGATAACTTCACCATACTCTCAGCAGATAAAATCAAATACCTTGGAATCATAATTCATAGACATTTAAAATGGAACTCACAGGTAGAATATCTGGTAAAAAAACTCCGATGCATTTTGTACAGATTCAAAAAACTTTCAGAAATATTTGATACAAAACAACTTAAAATTA
>WOGP01001235.1:0-17726 GCA_015342065.1 Leptinotarsa undecemlineata | reverse complement strand
GGAATTTGAAAATAAGGACTTACATGTTCAAGTTCAGCGAGTAATTTTAAATATTCATGAATGCTTGAAGAAGGAAAACCTGTCACACTTCACAGAATGCTATTGTAAATAGAATATGCGAGTTAACGAAACTATCTCGTTCGACAGTTCTTCGAGTCATTGAAATAGGGGATGTTATTGACCATGCAATGAAACGAAAACAAAGGAATAAAAAATTCGTAAACGTTGATGGTGCTACAAAAGATGTGATTCGGCGAACTATTTATCGTATATACCAACAAAATGAAGTGCCCACCTTGGAAATGATTTGGTATAAATTACTCGACTATCCCGATTACAATTACAAATCTTCAGAAACTCTACGAGGTGTTTTATTGTCTTGTGGTTTCAAATATAAAAAACTGAACAATCGGATGGTCATAATGGAATCGACACGAATGAAAAGCTACCGAGAATCCAGCAGACATATAATCTACCTCGACGAAACTTGGTTTGACACCCATGATGTTGTCAAATATGGCTGGGTAGAGGAAACCAAGTATTGTGCTTTGAACATACCTTCTTCAAGGGGAAAACTTGTTATAATTTTGCATGCCGGTTGTAAGATGGTTAGCATGATATCGATGATATTTTGATGATATATTCTGAATTCTGGGACACACTGTATAAACAGTAATGTTATGTGATGATATCTACTGCGGAAATTTTCTGAGGATGCCAATTTATAAAAACAAAGTTTGGTGTGATTTCTTATGAACTTGTTCTTATAAACAACGATTTTGAAGATGATCTCAGAAGAGCATTTTGAAGTCTTTCAATACCGCCCTCGGTTCAGTTTTCTAGCTAGCTACAGCTAAATTCTGGGACACTCTGTAAAATATATCTGCAAAAAATTATGTCCTGTAATATGAACGATCCCTGTCTTCTACCACAAAGTCCAGAACAATGTATAAAATGACTGCGACATTAATTTTCAGTCTTGCAAGCTTTATAATTAGTTTGAATCAAATTGTATAGATTTTACTACTAGGAAATTTTATGTTCATAGTTTTACGGCTACGACTATAAATACTTGTGATATACTTTCTACTTTGTAAGTGGATTACGATTTTTATATTTTGTACATCAAATAAATGAAAATGTCAGATCCAATTTACTGAGGGAAAATAATTCTCTCTTGCTTCCGCTGGAGAGCGAATCAGGCTTTCAGAGTTTGACAGAGCCGTACTCTTACCATCTGACCTGAAAGAGTACTCATCATACAAATTAGTCAGTTTCCGTAAGAAGCTGGATTTATTTAGTCGAGTGTGAATGTGTGTGAGCCACAATAAACCCTTGCGTGTTACGGTAGAGAGTCGAATAGACCCACTCACTTTTGACCTAACTTAACCTCACTTGCTTCCGATTCAAATCTATTAGTGAATAGACGGGAGATAGTGGTTTTGCCATGGTCGTGCCCTCGTACTATACATGTTGACGACGAAATTATTGTACACGGAGCTATTCAGTCTATTTCAAAAAGTATAATTCATTAGAGTCGATATTACTGCTGACAAACCAATTGAAAACGTATTTCGGTTTACCCGGGAAGAAACCTAAGTCAAGAATTTTGTTAGAACCCTGTTTATATTTTAAATCATTGGGTAGATTATAAAGTTCTCTCTCCATCGAAATAACCGAAGTGACCATTTCCTTCTAAAATGGTGGAGTAGAAGCCGTTTTTCCAAATTTAATCTGGCGGGACTATGACGTGATTTACATAAATCTACTCACAAATTCATGTAGTGACAATCAAAACACAAAGTTTGCTCGTTGAGATAGTGAGAATTGAAAAAAAAAATGTTTACCAATTCACGCACTTTTGGTTTTTCAAATGCCATTTTCACCTCATTTATCTCGAAAATAGTGAAAATTTTTAAACTTCGACACTAGATACTATGCGGTTCATTTTTCTGTTCCAGTAGTTATGAAAATTAAATGTTATCGAGATTTTCGATATGAATGAAGTGAAAAATTGCATTGAAAATAATAACAATATTAAAAAGTACGTGAATTTGTGAAGAATTTTAACCCATCAATTTTGATTGAATCCAATCAACTGAGAAAACTTCGTCCTCTTTTCTTCATTACATCGAGTTTTTTGACAAAATTCACATGGATGACGTCATAGTGTCGCCAAATCGAGTTGAGAAAGTGTCTTCTCCCTTGCCATTTTAGAAGAAAATAGTTACTTGTGTTATATTGTTGAAAAGATAATTCTTTATTATACAAAAGGGTTTTGAAATATGAAGAAATTTGATGAAAATTCTTTATTTAGGTACATTTTTTACTTGAAACTTCAAAGTTTCAAGTAAAAAATGTTACTTCAGAAACAACTGAATGGCACTGTGTACAGTGATGTAATCATTACTTGGTATGTGATTCAGATGTCTAATTGAAACAAATTTGATTCCACATAGATACGCTTCTTTATAACTTTACAGCATTGATTATGGTTGTTACCAACCGTAGTAACTTGACGAAACAGATTATCAATAATGCCTGAAGAATACTTGATTCTACCGTCTTTGATCAGATATACAAAGAGTAACATAAGTACGGTAAAATATTTGAGTGACGTGCTCCTGAGACAAGTGTAAGAAAAAAGTCTATATGTTCGAATTCGTTTTGGAGATACAGGGTGTTGAAATAAAATTTTTTGTTCGTTTTTTTAAATATTTTTTGCAAAAAATAAGTTATTTGCATAAAATTTGGTACATGGAATTTTTTTGACGTGGGAAATTTCTTATTAATTCTTATATAACATCTAGAGGGCGCTGCGTACGCTGCCATTATCTATTTCAAATTGCCCTAGTTTTTTGACACCTTGGAACTTTTCATGAAAAAAACCTGATTTCCACATCTTTTCCAAGTGAAAAAAAGGAACACTTCTTCAATAACGCTGGAGGTGATCGTTTTTGAGATATTTACAATTTTCTATATACATGTTACTCAGCTCCCAGGGCGCCAAGTGAAGTTGCTGATAACATTATAAAAATTAAGTATGTGGCATATCTCATCAAAATAAACAACTTTTTCCAATAATTTTTTTTATGAAAATAACTAAAATTTCAAAAAACTCAAGACAAAAACCAACTATTTTTCAACAATTTGTATCTCGAAAAAAAAATGATTTTTCTATTATCATAGAAAATAGTTGTTTATTTTGACGATAACCAAAACATACTCAGTTTTTGGAAAGTTCTCAGCAACTTCACTTAGCTGGAACACTAGGTCATGAGAATTGAGAAGTATGGTAATTATAAAAGAAACTGTGAGATCTGCAACAAAAAGTACGTTAATTAGACGAAACAAGCTAGTCCTTTTCACTAGCGTAGTCCAGAGTCGGGAGATTCTAGTTGAAATCCAATATGTGTCCTGTGCTATTTCAAACTAGTTTCGAAAGGTAATTTTCACACTTCATAGCATAGGTGTTAGACGTTGAGTTAGTGCTATATGATACAAACTTTTTGTTGAACAGGGTTTTTGTTGCATTTATTCCATTCCTGAAGTTCCAATTCTAACTTATTAGTCTTGAATTCAGATTTTAGTGTATTTCAGGCAACAATAATTGAATATATTCGAGATTCATGAAGTTGTTTTAATTCAAAATCCAATTCGAAAGCTACTTTGCATTTTTCCCGTTGCCGAGTTTGACTTTTTTGTATGTATTATACATTTCTTTCTGACACAAACAACACTAAATGAAAATACCACCAGAAAAGTTCTTCTATCAACTATTTGCTCTTCCAAATCCCACTTTAATTTAGAATGCATCGAATAGAAACCAAGACATTCTTGCGGATTCAGAACATTAACTCAATTACGAGACCTGGCCTTCACAGACAGAAGAACATCAAAGTTAATGAGTTCACAGTTGGAAGTGATGGTAACGGGTTTAATTTAATAAATTTTCAATTAACGAAGTCACTCGTGCAAGTGTTGATGCATGTAGTTCAATCAAGGATGAAATTCAGTGGTTCAGGTCAGGAAGTCAGTAAATGAGTGAAAACATACTTTTTGCTACCCTCGCACAAGTTGAAATTCCACTTTTTAATTTAAAAAAATATTCAATTTATTTTATCCCAGCAACAAATCAATTGCTCTCCATGAGTGAACTCGATAAATTTCGTTTCCTGTATTTAATTTCATTTGATAGCCAAGTTGATTATATAACTTTTCCCGTTTTTCCATAAACTGCGTTCATTTATTGGTGGAAAGTTATTACCGGAAAAATCCTTGAACATCGTTTATTTTCTTAATGTTATCGAATTATGGCACAACTTTTTCGGAGTTTCTGAACAAAGGAATATCGAGAGCCTTTGCTAAAGAAATTTTTAAGTGAATAGAGGCAGTAATAGAATAGTTTATTTCCTCGAATGAAACTTCAAGAAGTTCTTCAAGTCTATTAATTCATTAAAACTGCATTAACTAAGTAATGCATGAGCTTTTTTGTGGTTTTGAGGTTTTTTTGTAGAAACAAGGTGAAACTAAAAAATATTTTCAACTAAAAATAAAATCCAGAGAATTTGTTTTTTGTTATAAGTTATAAGTTAAGTTAAGTTATCTCTAATAGGGAGACTGAGAACAATATTGGTAGAAAAAATTTCATTGTTGAATAAATTCTGCTGTCATTTCCTTGAATTTACAACATGTGTGATAAGAAGCCATGTCCAGCTCTAAAATGAATTCAGGGGTTTTATGTATTATAGTCGTGGAATATTCCTAAAAGTTGCAGGTTCAAGTTCATGACGACTAGATTTCTCGGTATTTTCATTGACTTCCGCTGTGACTGGAAAGAAAACTGTTGGTTTATGTGTTCTAAGCTCACATCGATCTAGTTTATGTTCAGAAATATTAAACACTTATTGACACTAAAGCAACTGATGAAATAATATCATGCCCAAGTGGAAGGTCGGCTATCAGAAAGTCTTCATTTTTCAAAAAAAAAATCATAAAATGTATAGCTGGTGTCAAAAGTGGCTACTCATGTCATAATTTCTTAAAAAACAGTAATATTCTCACCTGAACGGGCCTGTATGTGTTTGAAATTTGTGTATTCGTTTTCAAAAATAAGCATTCTTTTCTACGCAATGAAGATTTATACGAATGCCACTGTCCAGGGCCAATGTTATATACAAAGCTCCAAATAAGTTCGGAATAAAAATATTTAATAACTTACCAGATACCCTAAAAGGTCTGGAACATGAGAATACACTCAAAAAATATTTAAAATTTTATTCAGTTGAAAAATTCTTATACTCCATGAATGAATAATTCCAAACAACTATAACCAACCATGAACCTGATATTTCATCTTATGTGTGATACTTTATCTTTGATTGTATTTATATACAGGGTGGGCCATCGAAAACATGGAGGTTTTGGGTACTAAATTTGCAAATCCTAAAAAACGCTTAGACAGGTCGATTTTTATTGGGAGGGGGACAGTTTTTTTCCCATTTACAGCGTCGTCACTTCAACCCCGGAGCAGAGGGGTGAACAACCCTTGGAATTTTAAAAGGGAACTGGGGACGAGTCGCACATCATTTGGAAGATCTTGGAATTCTCTGAATAACGGTGTAAATTTTTTTCAATTTGGACGAACCATATTAAATTGAAGTGGAGCATTTCTAGAGTGATTTGGCGACATTCATTTGTGATTCGTTGCCGTAAATCTTCGAGTGATGCAGGAGGAGAACAGTAAATTCTGATTTTCCAATGACACCGCAGAAAGAAATCTAACGGTGAAAGGTCTGGTGATCGTAATGGCCATTCGATAGTGCCCCGCTTCACAATCCAGTGATACGGAACAGGTAGAGCATAGTGCGGAGAAGCCCCATCTTGTTGAAATATTAACAGATCCTCCCGATAATTGTATTCATTTTCAATAATATCAGTGTGAAGGGGATTATTAGTATCTTCCAGAAGCTCCAGATACATTTGTCCGGTTAAATTGCCTTCTAAAAATAATGGGCCAACAATACGGTCACCAAAAATTACAGCCCGTACATTTAATTTTTGTGGACGTTGAGTATGCGCTTCATGAAAATGTGGATTTTCCACCGCTCGTTCACTAACCAACTCGCAAAATTGCTAGCGTTGATCGAAATCATCCTCATTCAGTTCTCTTCAGTTAATTATCGGAAATAACTGTTTTAGGTACGTCCCAATTAAAAAAATGGTAACCATTATTTAGAGAATTCCAAGATTTTTCAAACGATGTACGACTTGCTCCTATTGCCTATTAAAATTCCAAGGGTTTTTCACCACTCTGCTCCGGGGTTGAAGTGACGACGCTATAAATGGGAGAAAAAGTGCCCCCCTTCCAATGAAAATCGACCTGTCTGTCGACCCAAAACCTCCATGTCAAGTTTTCCATAGCCCACCCTGTATACTATTTTTATGTTATTTTTAACCTTACTGTATATTGTATCTACGTTTCTCATTGATTTTTATCGACCTGAACAACCTGACTGTTCTTATAGAGTGTTAACATATCTTAAAGAAATGAAGTGGATTTGATTCAGGGGCTATTAGTTATTTCATAAAGATTATTTCTAGTACAATTCGAATAGAAAAATGTGATTTTAGCATAGGAGTAATTTAATGTTCATACGAATGTAGTCGTTGCGAAAATAATTTTTTTTCTTTCGTATAATTCAGTGTTCATGTATAACACTTATTTCGAAAGAAATGTTTCCTTCAGCCTGTATCTGAAAGAATCTTCTGTGCATATTCTACACATTTTTGCAGAGAATTCATTTTGAATTAATTTTTTTCCTTACTTTCTTCGAAGATTTGTTTTGAAGATGGGAAAATAGAAAACCAATACGTTTTTTGTTGAAGACGGGTTTGCATTTCAAATCTAATGTATTTCTTTTTTGTATGTTGTATCAAATTGGAATTCAGCTCAATTATAATTTAACCAAAAATTCAACTACAGTTGATTTCATAATTTTGTGGTTTTGTTCAGAATGATAATAATCAATGATAATGATGATAAAACGTCTTTATTCACACAAAGTAAGAACATACAGAATATACAAAAAATTTTGAGGTGAATGGGCGGAGTGTTAGCAAAGCTGTTTTTAAACTCAACCTTCAAGAAAAAAAAAATGAAATTTGAAATGAAGAAAAGAAAATTACAGTATATACTTGGTATGAGTGTCGTGCGGGCGACATCTGGCGTGTCGCGCTATAGTTTGGACACCGTCACACACATACATACATTCTCAAAAAATTATTATTATTCAGTCACCTTTTATGTAAATGCCTGAGGATCGGTCAGCATGAGGAAAGTAAACTACTCAAATAAATGATCTTTGAGTATTTTTTTCAAGTGTTTCAACGTGTGGGACCTGAATTCACTGGGCTGGAGATTGTAGAATTTAGCTGCGTTTTATGAGAAGCTGCGAGTAAAACCTGAAGACCTGTGTTCATGAATGACCAGCACCCAGGGCCGTCGCCATGGGAGAGCCTCCCCCCTGCTTTTCCGACTTGGGAAAAAGTTGGGAGATTTTGGGCCACGAAGATAGAAAGAAATAGTGAATAAATTCAAAAAAAGTTGAAAATATAAAAATGAGAGAAAAGAAAGGGAGAAGTGATAAGATAAGGGAAAGAATCAGGAGAAGGTTGGGATTTCCCAACATGCATAACTTGGAGATCCCAGCATACTTTGAAATTCTGAGTTGTTTGAAAACTTGAAAAAGTTTAATTTCTCCCAAGTAAGAGAACAGTCCTGAACAGTCCACAAATTTTGAAGTGACAATTTTAAAATTTTCGCTGTTTTTTCGACTTGGAAAAGTTGGGAAATTTCGGGCCTTGAAGATAGAAAAAATAATATTAAAAAAATAAGCACGATCTTATTTAGTGTTGTTCCCGTTCATTTGTATTGAATATTCCTATACATGGTGGATATAGTGGAAGAACAAGGACCTTGGTACAAAGTAGAATAATTCCCATTATTATTTTTATAATTACCAAAAGTTATTTTTGTTTGTGCATACCCTAACGGGCATAAGCAGTCACCCAATCTTTGGATAACTAAGTAAGAATATTAATATATCATAGTAGTAACTAATTCCTTGGCTTTCGTTTTATCGAAAGTGGGGAAATTTTGTTGGTGGGGTTGGAAAAATTTGGATTTCCTCCCCTCATGGTTTTTCTTTTCGCTACGGCCCTGCCAGCACCGACTTGTTTCTAATATGAAAGCTGTTAATATTTGAGAAAGAATTCAATTTTTTCATTAAATGATGTGGCATTCCGGTCTACAAGAATTTGTGGGTGTTTGTGAGTAGGTGCAGTGTCCTGAGTTTCTCTAGTTGCAGCCAACCTGATTCCTTCATGACCGGTAATATATGGTTATATGTTTGAATGCCAAAAGAAAAACGAAGGCAACGGTTTTGGATTCGTTGAAGATGAAGGGAATTAGATTGAAACAACGCAGCGCCATAAATGCTATCGCAATATGAAACTTTCGAAATGATTAGCGCGTCACATAATTTTAGTTTGAGTTGTTTGGTGAGTGAGTCCTGATTTAGAAACAGTTGCCTTAAAATATTAAAAGACGTTTGAATCAAATGGTTAACGTGTTTTGTGAAGCGCAGTTCAGAGTCAAACCACAGGCATTAGTTCTTTGCTTCAGTTGCAAAAGGCAGAACGTCACCATTTATATGAGTATGAAGAATATTTTTAGCAATATCTTGAAATCTTTTCGGTCCAAAGATCATTACTGCCGACTTTTTGGAGTTTATCTTCAATTTATGAGCTGATGAAATATCAAAGATGCAGTCGTATATTTTTTTTCGACAATAATATCTACCAAATTCGCAAAAAATATCTATACTTATTGGATTATTCAAATGGTATTGATAAATAATATATTATAGAGTGAAGTATGACGAAGTGAAGTATTATAAGTAAATTTAATTGAAAAAACTTAAATGATTGTTAAAATTTGAAGTGACAATGAAGCATTGAAATTTGATGGAGAGATAAGAAACTGAAAAATGAATAACTTTTCCCTGAGATGATTGTAGACATTTTTTGAGAATACCTGATTTATTTCGAAATGTCTTTGAAATAATATTAATATTCATGGACTTCAGTGATGTCATTGTTAGAAATTTGTTGAAAATCTGTTTTTCCCTTAAATGTCTGTCGCCCTCTTTGAACGACAATCTTCAAAAGTCGAAACTTGTGCGAGATAAGGATTACGATTATTTTTTAACTCGCGATTCCAGAAGTTTTTTTTATAAGACTAATTTCGATTCAAAATATTCTCTGTATCTAATAAATGAATATACTTTTTTTAATTAAAAGTTGAGAACCAGTGCGTTGACTCTTCAAGCCGCTTACTTCCGCACCCAGTTGGATTAAAGCCACTGAAATTAATTCCAGACAGAGCCCCTGAGAAATGCATACGATAAAACAACCCCAGCGACAATCTTCAAGACGGGAGTCGTGTAGTGGAACCTTGAGAGTAAATTTAACTTGAACTCAACAAACGAAATGTTAGGATAGGTTGCCACCCGTTTGGTCTGCCTCGAAATAACTTCTTATTTATAACGCCGACAAGATACATGTTTTAGACATCGCGGAATGTTTATCAACATTTATTCGTAAATTTTCAATGACACATGCATTGGGTGATAAATTCCAATTTTGTGTACACTTGACATATTCTTTTCCAAGACGAGCGCTTCATTTTTGGAATGTCTGTGACACAAATAAAAAACTGTAGTGCCATTCGAAATTCTTCGATAGTAAAGTATAATTTGAAAGCGCTGGCGTGACCTACATCAGAAGATGACAAATCTTAGTCATCTCCTGATGATGCTAACTTGGATACCGAAACGCGCCTTCAGAGGCAGTATTTTGGTTTGTTTCCAATAGATGTCATAAAATAATGTATGATTTTTCGTAGTGAATAACATACTAAAAACTGATTTATTTACTCTAACTTTCATACAGTGTGGTCCACTAAGTCTGCAACAAATGAGAAACTTTTTTATTATCGATTTCTGAGAAAATTTTATTCCTGACAAAAGTTGGTGCATGTTCCAAAACTATACCAAGTGTACCTGAAAAGGCTTTATAACATACACCATTCAGGATTGGCCAAAAAATATAAAGTTCGTTCAAGAGTAAAGTACCCTTATTTAAAAAAATATAGAAATATGTTGAAGAGAAAAGTTGCTAAGAATTAAAAGTTATGTTCAGATACGAAGTCATGGCCATCTATTCGATTTTTTTTCTTTCGGAAAATTTTGAATTACCCCCGTATGATACATAATTTTACTATTTTGATTTAATATGTATTTGGAGTAGCCACAATCAAATCAGTTTGGGGTATTAAATTAAAGTGCATTTGTAAAATTTACTTGGATTTGCATTTTTTAGGTGACCGTTAACTTCATGTTTGTTGCAACGATATTTAACAGAACTCTAGAATAAAACAAATACTCTTTTTAACGAGGCAAATACTTTACTAAGTATAATGTGCATATGAATAAACTGTCAAAATCTATCGCGGATAGCCATGAACAAAAAAGAACAAATAAGCGATAGTACAGAAAAATACAATAGGTAACTTAACAACTTAACAGGTGCTAACAGTAAAAATTATCGAAGCGTCTCTATATGTACACCTTCTCTTTCTATACATCTAATTGTTCGCTCATAAAATTCGTTTAATGTAGATCGCAACACATTAGCGGGAATTATTCTGCAATGAATTCGTATTGAAGTTTCAAGCTCATCAACATTATCAAAGGGGTGATCTCTGTAGACTCTTTGTTTTATGTATTCCCATAAGAAATAATCTAGAGGTCTAAGGTCTGGAGAACGAGGAGGCCATCAAGGATCGGTATTTCGTCCTAACCATTTATTACAAAATGTCCTATTCAGCCACTGAGAAATATTTCTAGTAGAATGGAGAGGACATACGTCATGTTGGAACCATAACTTTTGCCGTTATTCTAATACCATATCAACCAAAAACTCTCCAATTTCAGTTTCCAAGAAGTTCACGTACCTGTCACCATTCAAATTCTTGCGAAAAAAGAACCGGACCTAGTAATTTATTATTTAATATACCACACCAAACGTTTGTTTTCTGATAGTATTGATTGTTGTGGTCAATAATAAAATTTGGGTTGTCATCTGGCCAACATCTGCAATTTTGTGATGATAAAACCCCATTTGTTGTAAAAGTAGATTCATCTCCAAACAGAATACATCGATGAAAACCTCGTTGTTCTTCTGTTTCACTCTGATTCCACATGAAAAAATCATATATCAAATCATAATCTCTTTCTTGATATGTACAAACGAATGTAGTTTTGTAAGCATGGTACTTATGTTTTTTGAGAATACGCTGCACAGAGGTTTTTTATGCTGATATAATCAATCACTAATTTCTTGGGTGGACTGGACCTTCTAGGATGTTTTACTACTGCTTGAAGTACGTCAAGCTGGTTTTCGTCTGTGCATACAGGTTTCGTACGCCCCCCCGAATTATGTTCATATTCTAGTGAGCCGGTCTGTTTGAAATTCTTCAAAATTCTTCTTATATTTGAATAGCAAATTTGATTGTCTGGATGCCGCTCGTTGAAAATATTTGCAGCTTCGCGCATTGTTTTGTAACCATCACCATAGATTTAAACTAATTCTGCCTTTTCAGTTAACGTTAATAATACTGTGCGAGGCATTTTTAATAAAGGACAAATATGAAAACGTTTCACAGGCAAGTTTTAAGAAGCCACACTATCAAACTACATTATTGTTTTAGAGCGTATGTGTTTTTTGTTCATGGTTATCCGCGATAGATTTTGGATTCTTTTTTAATATATGTTCTAGTTGAGACATTGTTGTCAGAATAAAAGAAATTTTATATTTTCATTGGCAGTTTATTCATATGGACATTTAGTTAGTAAAGTATTTCTAAAATGATACAACAGGACATAAATAATACACATACGCAAATCAATGCAAAAAAAAACAAAAACTTCGGAGACAACTTCATTTTTTCATTATTCACACAAATTAAACTACGAAACATTCTCATTCAGCCATGTGAAGTAACAGTCCTGACGCAATAAGTAGATATGGTAAAGGTGACTTTCTATTCTTCATCGAAGACAGCTAAGAACATATGGAAAAACACCAAAAATTTTCATATAAAAACATTCTGATTGTGTAAGGTTGAAGACAAAAAAGTTACTAAGTAATATTAAAAGAATATCATTGGAACAAACAGATTCGAGTTATACAGGGTGTTTCAAATTCGATCCACACTATTGGGATCTCGGAATTTATGAGAGATACGAAGATGATTATATTGGGGCAAAGTTATGCATTTACCTGACTACCAATGTGCCGTTAAAAAAGTTCTAAATATCCGAGTATATCCGGAGATATCCGGAAAATACATAAATTTCGAAAAATGTTTTTTTTTTGGCTTTATTTTTCGAAGCATTCGAGAATAAATTGCAAGTACACATTGCCACTTCTTTTCTGCTACATAAATATGTTTTCAGATTTGCTATCCGACGTTTCGTCTTCCGGCCAACATCATCAAATTTATTTTTTCTTATGGACGCTACATTGGATTCTTTCTGTTTTGAATAGAACTATATTTTATTTCTTCAACGTAAGATATAATTTTTTTGTTTCGAAAAATTGGAGATATTGGTAAAATTAATTTGTATCATGATAGGCTTTGACTTTGATGTTTCTAAATTTGACTTTCAATTTATTACTCTCAATGACATTTTCTCATTGTACAAGTCATTGAATTTTTGACGAAAAATCACTTTCACGAATGAAGAAAAAAGAGATATGATACAAATACGGTAGAAACAGTGTTAGGGCTTCGGAAATGTATTTAAACTTGTATCCCGAAAGACGACAACCACATCGAACTATGTTCAAGTTATTGAATCAAAATCTCACCGAGTTTGGTTCTCTTGAAAAGTCAGAATGGACCAGGAAACTAAAGAAAGAAATTACTGTTTGTCATGCAAGTGTGCAGAATCTAAACCGTTTGAAATGTTACAAAATACACATATCTAAAAAATTGCATCCAGGTGATCCCGAAAGGCGATTAGAATTCTGCAATTGGCTAATAAGAAGACCAATTTTTCTGTTTTCCTGGAAAATGTTATTTAGACAGATTAAAGCACTTTCACAAATTGTACATTCTCATGGGGTACACTGAAAAATAGAGTTTACGGTCAGAGGGAATATCAAAATATTGATGACCTTCAACATAGCATTGATAGAGAGTTTGGAAGATTGAGGAGGAGATAAATTAATCGTGCAGTGAATAATGTTAGAAGAAGACACAGTCGTGTTATCATGAACAAGGTCAGAATTTTAAGCATTTGCTGTGATTTACTTTTGTCTTTACATTTTAGTTGATTATTGTTATTTATTTAAAGTTCTATTTTCATTGAAATGGGCAAAATGTCTAATTTACCTCATACACGCCTCATTTATCAAATTTCAATTGTTGATTCTGTCTCCGTATTTTTTCATTGGCTTTTCAAACGAACTAAACTCGGTGAGATTTCAATCCAATAACTTGAATATATGGTTCGATGCGGATGTCGTCTTTCGGGATACAATTTATTTCCGATGTTCCAACACTGTTTCTATCGTATTTATGATAAATTTGTATCATATCTGTCTTTTCTTCATTCGTGAAAGCTATTTTTAAAACTTCAATGACTTTTACAATAACTAAATGTCATTCAGTGAAACAAATTGAAAGTCGAATTCGGAAACAATAAAGTCAAATCCTATTATAATAAGAATTTTTGTTTTCAATATCTCCAAATTTTTGAAATAGAATAATAACTTAAATACATCATCGAAAAGGTAAAATCTGGTTATATTCAAAACAGAAAGAGTCCAATGTAGTGCTCATGAGAAAAAATAAAGTCGATGATGGTGGTCAGAAGACGAAACGTCAGATATCAAATTTGAAAACACTATTATTTAGCAGGGAAAAAGTGGCAATGTGGAAGTGCAATTTATTTTCGAATCCTTCAAAAATTAAAGCCAGGAAAAAATAAAAACCATTTTTCTAAATTTTTATTTGTTCCAGATATTTCCGGATATAGTCGGAATTTCAAAACTTTCTCAACGGCATGTTGTTAGTCAGGTAAATGCACAATTTAATCATCTTCGTATCTCTCATAGTTTCCGATATCCCAATGGTGAGGATCGAATTTGAAACATCTTGTATATCAATAATTCTCCAGATGAGAAATCGACACTGGTGAAACTCCAAACTCATATAAGAAAATGTGGTACTGGTGCATAATTCAGAAGAATAAATTTTGAAAGATTATTCTATTACAAATAAGCATTTTTATATTTTTTTAATTTCATGGTAATTGATTGTTTTCTCAATTTATTCACTCATCTGAATATTTCACTACAGTTTCAATATATTTGATATTTCATTCATTTTTCCTTTTATTTCTCATATATTTCAAATTTGTTCACATATTTCTATTCAGTAAAAATCAGTTGTTTTAATCAATAAGTTTCACACAATTTTACGTTCGAAAACGTAACGTTGTTTACATTATAGAAAAAAAGTAAATACATTTTCGTAATGCTGAATGGTTCTACAAGTTTAATCAAAATAATAATGTGTTCAACTACTTTGCATCAACATTCCATTATAGGATTAGTATTGACATGAAAACATGAAAATTTTCACTTATTTTCCTAGTTTGCTAATGGATACTTCCACTAATTAGGTCAGACCGCTACTCTCATCGAATGTTTCCACTATTCAAACAAAGTAATTTCGTTCTCATACGAAGTTCCTATCAGAAATGATGAAAACTACTCTCGAGGATATAACTTTCTCCTCAGAGATTAAATTCACGAGAGGATTTTCATTTCAAAATGTTTGATGTGGAAAGAAGGAATGCTAGAAAAGGAAACAAATTAAAATTACTTCGTAAAGCGAGAGATGAATATTTAGTGAGCATTACACCTTCAACAAAATAATAACAAAAGAATGAAAAGAAATGAGAACGAGACTATTGAAATTACATAATTTTTAAAGAATATTTTTTGGAAAAGTGTGAAACTGTATTGTTATTATGCGAAGTTTACGAGTACATACAACCTTGAAATCAGTAAATGTAACTCCATTCATAACTCTGGTTAGGCATCTTCGAAGCACGTGATTTCATTTCAAAACTTATAGCAATCTGCTCACTATCAGTCAAATAGAAACCATATCGGTCTATACAGTGTTGACTTTCGAATTCATTTTATTGCTTACATACCTTCAGAAAATATTTTCTGATTTGCCGTTGCTTAACGGAAGTACAATGATTTTTTGTGAGTCAAATCAATCATCCTCAAAGTTGAAGATCAGAACAATTTTGAAAATGAATTGTAGTAGGAGGGCTTGAAAGTTGCGTTTTTCCTACATAAAAATTCTCTTTTGAAGTAGGAATTGAAAAAACCTGGAGATTTCCCATGTTTTGATCTCTTTTGATCATTGGCGAAAAATAAATTTAAATAAATTGGCACAAATGTTACTGTCAATGATTTTTTTTAAAATAACAGATTCTAGCTTATTTCTAGATATCTTTCTTGCTATGATTTCCTTCTGAACATCAATGGAATATTTTAGAAATTTGAGGATTGTCTCATTCTATCACACAGATCTTCCTTTACAAGATCTACGTGTACGAATTGCATACACTTGTTTTTCAAATATATTATCCAAAAAAGATTCCTCCATATTTCACACCAAACATTCATTTTTCCAGGTCTCCTGATTTTTGCAAAAAGGCGACGAATGATTGATATAAAAACAGATTTTGAACAGATTCTACAAATGTTGGTTTTCAATATGGACTTTAGTGGTAGTGATATTTAATGTCACTTATAACTTTGACCTTCAACTATTTGTTCAATTGCTATCATTATTATTATTATGTAAAAAAATTTCAATGTGAGGTCTCATGTGATAAGTGCTGGGGATTCAAAATGTACTAATAAATATCTGAGAAATGAAAATATTGTACATGAAACTTTGTAAAAAATGATTTTGAAATGACAAACCTAAACTCATTATGAGCCGCTTCATTTAGGTATCTATAACTTTCATTTCCTTTCTGATATCTTTAATTGACTAGCAGAATTATATATCTTCATTGATAAAAATAGTACGTATTTTCATCAGCTTGAAGAAAATCATGTGATACGACAGTATTACTCAATTATGCATTCATGACCGTCATCTTTCATGTGACAGTCGTTAATGCATAATTGATAAAACGTTCCATGAAGAATCAAATGACTAGTCATTCTTGAAATGAAGTCTTAAATATATATTAATGATAACGTTGACTTGGGTTACTAATAACTTTCTTTTTCGAACATTTTTTTCATTTTCTTTTTTATTGAGACGAAAATAAAACATTATTTTCTAATGTTTTCAGGTCATCAGCAGACATACAGATTTTCATTGTGATCAGCTCAAAGAAAATAGACTAACATAAAACATGTTCACCAATCATGAAAAATATTTCATAATAAACGTCATCAACATGACGATCATATTCACATTATTTATAAATCATTTTTGTCACAATTTCATTACGAAAGTAATTGTTAAGAACTATTTTGCAAAACTAATGTAAATCGAGCACAATACTCCTTGTGAAAGGAGCCAATGGAAAATATGTTCTTTATTAGTTGGGTAGGAAAGAGATCAATTGACCAACTCTAAAATTTGCTAGAAACCACAATTTCATTATGTAATTATTAAGAGGTAGTGAAGTGACTTGTAGGAGGAAAATGTGAAGAATTATTTAGTGACACTCTCAAAGTGTCACTTTTTTTTTTTAATAAAACGTTTCGTTGGTGGTTGGTTCTCTCTCCAAATGGCTGCAATAATGGTTACCATGACTTTCAATTATTTATACAATGAAATGTCAAAGATGAATCAAAAGATCTTTACTTTGATATCTACCTATTCCCTAGTGAATTAAATAATTTATAGAAATTCTCATATAACTCAAGGATTTTGGAGATGTAATGAATATTTACACTTGGTAGACTTCCTGTAATCTGACGTTTTGTGAATACCAGAAGTTCCTCAGTTACACTTCCTCCTACGTAAGTCTAGTGGACTCATGTGCACTATGTTGTGAAACATACTAATTTCAATAGTCAAAAGAAGTTAGTGGAAATATTATAACACCAGATTTATTGTTTGTTGAATACCTACTTGTTTTTAGCATAAATTGGTTGCCTATGAGAAAACCTCAGTAGTCGTCATGGGAATTGTGAGAGCTAAAGGAAGGCGAAGATCTTCAGTTTTCGAAGATGTTAAAAATCTTTTAACATCTCTTCGGAAAATGTTAAAAACATTTTCCGAAGAGAGGAATTAGTACTTAAGGATATTGATGTTATATAATCATAGCCGCATATACGCATATATCTGTCGTCTATCAGTGATATCCTTTAACAATCTTTTTTGCCGCTTAGATTATATAACCTTACTTTTTGTCAATACTAATTCTTCAGTTTGGATTGTTTTTTCTTATAATTTCTAAGTTACTGAGGAAGGGCTACTGAAGTCTCAAAAGCTTGAACAGGAAAAAAGAATCATCATTTTTACTAATTTCCGACTGCAAAAC
>WOGP01001234.1:0-19882 GCA_015342065.1 Leptinotarsa undecemlineata | reverse complement strand
GCATAAAGCCTGCGCGAGGGGATCGACGCAAACCGTTCCCGCCAAGAGAGTGTTTTAGCTGTATAGTAAGTAAGCTGTGGTTTCAAAGTCAAATGCCATATTGCCATGTCCTTTGAGATCTCCCTCCGATGGGACGGCAGTGACACCAACTCGTTCGTATATAGTAGGTGGTTAGTGGTTTTAGTTGATTGAGCACCGTTTCAACGTGAAATTTCTAGAGAATTTTGGTAAATTGAATGGCAAAGAAGGGCAAGAAAACATCAGGATGTACTTCAACTTCGAAAACGGATGAAAACATTGAGAATGTAGTCAATCTCATTCGTCAAGATTGCTGTTCGAGTATTTGTGAATTTTCCGAGATTATAAAAATTGACAAAGAAATCAGTTAATTAAATATCACATTAATATTTTAATATGAAAAATATAACGTGATTCGCAGTGTTGCATATGTCATTACTATTGTCATAGATCCATTACTTTTGGGTCGTGTCTACGTACAATCGAAAAAAACTAGTAATCTATCAAATATTTGTGGAGAAAAAGTTGGTCCAGATTCATGATTCATGGTCACAGAAGATATTCAAAATGTAATTTTGTCGGCCTCCATACTTGTAGGGGAATATAAGAATTTGAATTTTGTAAAGTCTTAACTATCATAAAATTTTGAAACGAGTAGAGTTTTATCCTTATCAGAAAACAAAAAAACAATTTCACGGCTAAAATTTTATATTGAAACGAGACAACGTATTATTCAAATGAACCACATTATTGGACAAACACTCGTTCTTGATGTTATGAAAATCCATCCTGGATGCAAGAATACCATACAAAACAACTACAATATGTGGGCCGGTATTGTTTGAAAAATAATTATTGATCGACATTCTGTGTAAAAATTTGACAGGAGCATCGTATCTGTCTTTTCTGTTATTCAAATAACCAATATTTTAGACCGAAGAATTTGGTTTCAAATGCAACTATGTTCGACTTTGTAAATAGAACCTTTTCAAACATATGGATAGAAAGAGTATGATCAGTGGTTCGGTCTCCTAGAACACCAGGCATTCGCCCATTAGACTTTTTTATGGGACATTAAAAATAGTAAAATACTAACATACTGAAACAAGTTAGAAATGAAAAACGTAAGATCCGCCGCTAATCACGTTTAACTATGTAAGTATTTAACAAGTCAATTTTATTTGCAAGTACACTCGATGTACACACTTTCAATACCTACTCTTACTTCAAGATAGGTGAATTGCATCCCTAGAATGTTTCGAAGGCGAGAGAATAATGTTAAAATAGGTACACAAACCGATTCTTTCTTCAGTGTGTTTTACGGTTTTCCTCTAACGATATGGAACTTTTCCTCAATTTAAACTCTTGGCTCTGTTCAATCAATACATTTGACATTTGATACATCTGTATTGGGGTAGGTTACGACAAAGAATTTATTTACTTGCCATAGAGGGAATTATATGAAGTAAAAGGGTTTGAATTTAAAAAAAAGCATATCGTTAGAGATTATAGACTTATCTATAGGCATTTGACAATAATTCCATTTCTCGCGAATAAGTACTTATATTGGGTATTGATCATATCTGCTTTATTGTTTTCATTTGAACTTTAACAAAAACCAACATTTTTTCCAAAAACCAAAATCATATTTTTTGAATTAAATATGTATATATCAAGTGAAAGATGGACTAAAAATAAACTTTTATCAAAATTTTTACTGAAGCCGGCAACTTACCTGTTTTTCCATGGATTGAGAAACATAAAACCTGGCGATAACTATGAATTGATGATTCTAGTTCGATGGGGCAGTGATTTGTTTTGCCAAGTTCCCACCAAACACAGTCACACTCTCAAAAATATAAAGTAGGATTGTAGAAAATGAAAATTTGTTGTGGATGCTTATGGCGTACGTAACCTAGCGACTGGCAACCAACGATACGCCTGAGACATGCGTATTATGGTGATACCACTGAACTATAATATATTTAAAATATAGTGCAATCGTTCAGTGGCAAATTGGACTGAAATAGATTATGAAACTCACTTCCAGTGTTCACAAAGGTGTTAAAAACTAGATTTAAATTCGATAGGGAAAAAATAAAATAAGAGTAATAAAAGTTTGCCGAATTAGGACCGAATCATTCAGATGAGTTGAATGTAGGAAATATAATAATGTTAAAAAATAAATGAAGAGTAGAGAATTCAAATGTAAGTGTTTACATATTATATTTCATTTCTTGTTTTACCTATTTTCATTTCAGGTCCCAATGATTTATCTTTAAAAATTGACATTCTTATATTTTTGAACATCAAACTCACTGTTCATTTTTTCTCACTTCCCTTTTTTCTTGTTATGAACTCATCCCAATTTTTTGATACTTCAGGATTCATTCGACCGTTGTCCATTTCAATATAATTACTCATTTTAATAAAAATTCATTGATTCAATGCAAATAAATAAACAATATAATCCCCATTGTCCCATATTGTTTATGGCAAGTGGATTTTTTTTAGGAATAGTTAGTCAACATCATTATGATAATTTCGGAAACTTTCGGAAACAATATATAACCGGTCAAATTTCATTCATTTTCAAACAGACATAACCCAACTTTTTTAAATGGAACACCCTGATTTTTTTCATTCGTATGAAATGTTTCAACATTTCACTACATTTTTTTTATCAGTGGTATAATATACGAAAAACAGATATATAACAGATTATACCCAGTTTTATTAATTGCTGTAACCACAAAATATTCATTTATTTACGTTCACTTACTCAAAATTTTTTCAAAGGAGTCCAAAAGATGCTCAAAATGGCTACCATTTTCTAAACCAATTCTCTACACGTTTCAGCATATCTTCTGGGAAATCCCTTAAAGCTCTGGTGATTCTTCATTTTATGTCTTCTACAAATGATGTTGGAGGAGTTTAGTAGACAATCCATTTGATATACCCCCATAAAAAAATCCATTTTGGTCAGGTCAAGTGATCTGAGTGGTCACGCCCTACCTATCCATTTTTTATTGAAGTGATCGTTGAGATACTCCCGTACCTCAGTTTTAAAATGTGATGGTGCACTGTCTTGTTATAGCCACATTCGAATTAGTCTCGTACCATATAGAACCCCGTCCAATAAATACGAAAACTCATGCTGAAGAAATCTAACATATTATTATTTTCTTCCAGTGAGATGCCTATCCAAAAAAATACGCAACAATAACTCTTTTTTAAACAACGAACAAAATGGGGGTTTTTCGTTGCATAATACAGCATGTTATGCCGATTCAGAGTTCCATTTTCATGAAAAGTCGCTTCATCAGAAAATAATACGAAATCGAAAGAAGAATTTTCCTGATTGATCTTTTCTAAGCCCCATCGGTAAAATTGAACACGTTTTTCAAAATCTCTTCATCTTAACTCTCAATTATTGCATGTGGTAAAGATGAAATTTGCTTGCTCGTATCATTCGAAACACTTTAGTTTGGGAAAATCCCAAATCCCTGCTGAGATATCGGGTATTCACATCTGGATTATCAACAAGGTGAATAGCAATATTTGAAATGTATTCTTTTCATTTGTTACAGGGCAGACACTTTAGAACTTCTAATCATTGACATTACCAGTTTTTTCAAATTTTGTTTTTAAAGCCTGAAATGCCCTTCCATCTGGTTGTCTTCTTTCGAGGAACTTTTCTTTGTAAATCCTAGATGCAAGGAGGCAGTTTTCTAATACATAATTCATAATGAAAATGATTCAATATACACGCGACAGAAACTTCAACACATAGCGTTATTGACAAATTCCGAAATTTACTTTTGATATCAGTCAGCGTTGAAACCGCTGATAGTAGAAGGTATGAAAAATGCTAATGTACTAGCAATTAGTTTGAATATTCGAAAAACAAATTTGAGTAAGTAAACGTAAGAAAATACATTTTTTTTGTGGTTATAACAAATTACTAAAACCTGGTATAATTTGTAAAATATCAGTTTTACGTATAATATATCTCTGATAAAAAATTTAGTGAAATGTTGAAATATTTCTTACAAATAAGAAAATACAGGGTGTTCCATTTGAAAAAGTTGAATTATGTCTGTTTGAAAATGAATTAAACTTGACCGGTTCTACCGAGAACCCTATATATTGATTCCGAATGTTGAGATTCCTGAAATTATCATAGCGATGTTGTGTCTAACTATTCCAAAAAAAAAAACCACTTAATTGATATAGACAGGCGGGTGGTGAATTAAAAAAATATTGTCTGCAAAATAGGTTTTTCAATATTTCAATATTTCAAATTCACTTTACAATATTGCCTTATCTAACAGTCAGGTAAATCTGATAATAAAATATTATATCAACAAGGTATCTATTATACTATTAGGTATTGGTCCTCTATAATTATTCATAATATTATTATGTTTACTTATTTCTACACTCTCATAGGCATCTAGATACCTGCTGTTTTGTTAACTTGGATTGGTTTTCTTGAAACATTGCTTGCAAGAAAACTGGAAAAAAACACAAATTGCAATTTAATCAAGAATAGTAGTGGTTTCATGATAGAAATTCTAATGAAAACAATTACATTCAATTATATTCAAGAAAAGTGATTGTTTGCGCTCAATAAAAATTAGTATTTCATTATTTCGGACTTCCATTGTCTAATATAATATAAATTGATTTGAATTCCCTGAAAGAATCTGTAAAAAATTAAAAATATTAACCAAAAAATAACAATTTCATTAAACAAAAAACTGAAATTACAAAGAAATAACATACAAGCTACAACCAAAAAATACAAAATTGAAATATCAATACAAGCTAAAAATTAAAGAAAATTATTAACAAAAAATGAAAAATAAATATTAAAATTCAGTTAACTAGTTTTAGTGATCCAATAATTTTTCTGAAAAAGGGGGTTGGTTGGGTAACAGGATCAATCAAATCAAATCAAAAATTAAAATATTCCAAACCAAATTACGTCACGACGTTTCGATTGTTACTATCCACAATCGTCTTCGGGTGATAAGTTTAAAAAAATCTGTTTAAAATCAGTTTTTCCGTTAATCAAGTGTCGCCCCCATAAGAACGACAATTCTCTGAAGTTGAGAAACTTGTGCGAGCTAAGGACTAACGAGGTCTTGCCTTTTAACGTGTGATTCCTAAGTGGACTTATTCATCCGAGATCTGACTATTTATAGTTCATTCTAGTGCGTTTACCTAACCCTTCTTCCCTTTCTCCGTTTCTCTGGAATCATCCACAAAGAGAGACACTGGTTTAGGAGAAAATTCAAAGAAGCCGCGTATATGTTATCCAACAACGCATTTAGTCAAGCTAGCGTAGAGATACGTAACATATGGAAACCTCTAATCAAGCTGAAAACGACCAACTCCCGCCAAATGGTCATCGCCCGCTAAAACCAATGAAGCGAAGAGGGAGAAGAGGGGATAGGTGAAAGCACTCGAATGACCTATAGTCATATAATATTTTTTTATTTTTTAGTTTTCAGCTTGTATTAATTCTTAAATTTTTTATTTTTGATTTTTTTTTTGTTGTTGGTTGTAGGTATGTTATTTCTTTGTGATTTCAGTTTTTTGTTTAATAAAATTGTTATTTTTTGGTCAATCATTTTAATTCTTTACAGATTTTTTCAGGGATTTCAAATCAATTTATATTATATTAGACAATGGAAGTCCGAACTGACGAAATACACCACGAAACATTGTCAACCACCTTCAAACAAAAATTAGTATATGGGGAGTTTCAGCGCGTTACAATCGAACTTTGTTAAGTAAGTACACATGCGAGGCAGCTACCGTCTCTAGATGTTATATGCCTCTGAGAAATCAATAACAAAGAACAAGAGTGGGTGAATGAAAATTCAAGGTCATGTTATTGATTACATCAATTTTTAGGTTAGGGAAATGTTAAAGGTGTACTTAAATAGGCCAAAATAGTAAAAAATTAGTAAATAATGAGTTCAAAAACAAAATGTAACATCAGTTCAGACGGCAGTGTATCTTTATGCGATATTTTGAGTTCTTTCAACTCCTCGATAAAAGAAGAACATGCCTGGGCACTGTGCTATCAAATCACAAAGTATTTCCACGACTGTCTTCGAGCGAGAAAACAAAATGTTTACGTCATTACTGAGGTACAGCACGTATACTTGAAGACTGACGGCAACGTGCACGAAAAGACGGCACTAGCTAGAGAAACCCCTAGAAAAGTACTCCGAAGCGAGAAGGATGTTACAGCAGGCATTGGTGTGGTGATTTACACTGCCCTAGATATGGATATTCAGAGTGGTGAAGAGTTAGTTATAAGCAATGATTTAGAACAATTGATAAATGACATGATAACCGAGGAGCTGAATGGTTCTGACCACAGCCACCACGAGACCGATGATGAGGGTATCGAGAGGGACTCGGAGGACAACGAAGAGCCCAGCTCGTCACGTAGCGTGGCGCACATAACACTGCAGGAAGTAATCAGGCGTTGTGAAAGCCACTTGGAAACGCTCACAGAAGCACAAGCGGAAGCACACTACAAAGCTGTGGTAAGAGCTTTGGTAGCTGAGGCTCTGGAACTATCTATGTTTTTGGAAAAAGTAGCACAAGGAAGCATAAACTTGCCTTCAAGTAGTACAAACTCGAATTTGGAACAGTTGCAGTTTTCAGACTGGGCCAAGTTCTGGGTGCAGGTCATGGGGGAGCTCAGAACTGGCGTAAAATTAAAAAAAGTAAACTTCAGTAAGGCTCCCATAGAATATGAGTTGACGCCTTACGAAGTTTTGATGAAAGATATCCGTAATTATAAATATAGTTTAAGGAAGATTATGGTTCAAGGAGATATACCTTCGAGAGTCACCAAAGATGCTCATGCAATCATTTTAGAATTTATCAGATCCAGGCCTCCATTGAAGAAAGTTAGCGATAGAAAGTTGGCTCCCCAGCCAAGAACTTTAACTCCAAGAGAGCAACTTCTGAACTCAATCAAAAAAGGAAGAAAGCTCAGACCTGTGCCAATACCTCGGTAAGGCTTTTAAAATGTTATTAGCAAATAGTTGCTTCTGCTATATTAATTTATTCGTCTAGTTTTCACTCAATTAAAATGGTTCTATTAAAAAAGCATGCAATAAAACGAAAAGAAGATAAATTAGATAAATTACATTGAATAGAATACATTGAATTATATAGGCAAACACATATTCAAAATAATAAATGAGGTAAAAAAATATCTAATAATTAATCAACACAAATAAAATTCAAGACATTTGTAGCAATCAAAATGAGCCTGTTGGAATAAAATCTGATGGAATTTGTTTTTCTGTTAACCAGCTGTTGCTCCCTTCATGAATGACAATTGTCAAAAGTCAAAACTTATGCGAGATAAGGATAATCGAGGTCTTACCTTTCCACGTACAATTTTTATTATGTTAGTTCTAGTAATTACAAAAAAACTAACTAATACACTTTATTGTATGATTTTCACTATAAAGAAAGCTATACAATAGCTTTTTCGAGCGTAAAATCGAGAAAGCTGATGTATAGCGTATCGCAGTTTTTGTAAAATCCAATATAGTGAAAATCATACAATAAAATGTATTAGTTAGATTTTATATGGATTTTCATCAAGTAACAGCCAGTTCTATTTAATTATCAATAAATCTTGTTTTGCAGTTCTCGTAGTAAAATTGAAAATCCTAAATCAACCTCCTCAGAGACACCCACACCCCCAAAACCTGCACCAAGGAAGCTGATCAAAGTAGATTTCTCTCAGTTTGAGGATGAAGACGAAGACGAGCCAAGTAATACTCCCGACTCAACTACAGAACCAGGCTTGTGGTCTAACGAGTACCCTCAAATATGTGAAGGTACTCTTGATGCCTACGATCTTGCTACTCAAACCTATACACGAACAAACATGAGGAGAAATACTTTGGAGGTAATTGATTTTTGTTGTGGAACCGATTAAATTTTGATCATTTTCTTGTATTTTGAATGTATGGGTGCTATTCTATTGAACAACAAAAACTCTGAGATATTTAATTTTTCATTATAAATTCTAATACATGCCTTTCAGGTAGTCGAAGCAAGCGTAGGCTGTTACTCGGTACCCCAATCTCGGCCGTGCTCAAGGCAGTCGTGCAACAGTTCAGAGGCTGAATCGGTGCAGCTGGAGCCAGAAGTAGCCAGACAGATCCAAGACGAGCTGACTTGCACACAGAGCTGGCAGGACACCATATCATTAGATGACAGACTGTCTCTCACTTTGGCTGAAATTGTACACATCAGGACTGTACTTACAAAGGCCGAGCTAGAGGCTTTACCGGTGGAGGGAAAGGTAAGATGTTTGACGAGTATATGAATATCTATAAATTGATAGATGTAGCCGTTACTACGTGGTAGGAGATCATAATGAAAAGAGAAATGAAAATTTTACAATTTTTTTTTACAAATAAAAGTGGTATAAAACATGGAAATTTTCATTTCTCTTTTCAATATGAATATCTATTTGATTGTATTGATGGTCAGCTTATCACATCATTTATAAGCTTGTGACAGTGTTGTTAATTGCTTGTGACAGTGTCTATAAGTTTGTGACAGTGTTGGCTATAGCTTGTGACGATGCCTATAAGCTTGTGACAGCATATATCTTGTCACACAGTGTATATCTTGTGACAGTGTTGCCTATAACCTTGTGACAGTATCACCTACAGCTTGTGACAGCCTATAGCTTGTCATAAAGTGTATAGCTTGTGACAATGTTGCCTATAACCTTGTGACAATGTCGCCTATAGCTTGTGATAACTTATAGCTTGCCGCACAGAAAATAGCTTGTGATAGTGTTGCCTCTAACTTTATCATAATTCCACATGTGATGAACCTACTTAGACATTTGTTGTGAAAGTTTAATATAATCTATATGATATATGACATATTGGGCGATGTTGAGCCGGATCAAAATATGTTAAACCTATTTTCTGCTTTCAAAGGTTTTGGTTTGTAGATTTTCATGCTCTGTTTCATCTACAAAGCAGTAGAACCCAGATCATGGCCAATAAATCCAGAAAATAGCTTCGACTCAGTTATCCCCAGTTGTGAAAGCTTAAATTTTTTTTGTATTTGTATTTTTGTATTCAGGAACTTAAAAATATCTAGTTTTTGATAATTTTTGTTTTATTTATTTTTCAATCAAACGTTGAGAATGAAAAAAATATTTTTAGGTCAGTGTCTTTGTTACTCTTAGTTTTGAATCGAGCCATAAACTTCTCTCAATAGCAAAATTGGTGAGAACAAATAAAAAACATGCTCAATATATTTGATATTATACTCCGAGGTTTTTTGACCATAACTGCTATTTCAAATTCAATAATCTCCTGGTTAGTCTGAAACGAAGCAAAACTCTGATCAAATCTACTTGTTCTCTACAAAGATTTCATATCACGTTCAGTTCAACCAACATACTTCTTGTTATAGTCTTCACAACTCATGAATTTCATATTTTTTATTTTTATATCCTTTTTGTATGTACAAAAACCAAAAACAGAAAATATTATTTTATTTTCATTATTATTATTACATTACATTATTATTATATTTTTATAGTCCAAGTGTGTATTGATAAATAAGTAAAATTATACGACGCATTCAATATTTCTCTAAGGTGCCATTTCCAACTTTCAATTTTCTTTTTGTTTCAAAATATGTATAGAGGTTTATGAAAGAAAAAGAACCACTGTAGTACCCTACGTTTATCTTATTTTTTAAGAAATAATAATTTTGAATAAATTAATGGGGAAAACCATTTCTCAGATGAATTTTATATTTGATTCGCTAAATCGTCATAATAGATAATAGATTTCTGTTCGAATTTTAGGTGAGACATGATGTGGAAACTCGCAAAGTGTGTTTCCTTTGTCTGAAGACGCGTTTCGGCATCTTCGGTCCGTGGGGTCAGCGGTGCACCCTCTGCAAGCGCACCGTCTGCTCCAAATGTTTCTCCAGAATGAACATCCCCATGGAACACTTCTCCAGCGTCCCCGTGGTTTTGCTTAGCCCCAGCATCATGTGTACGCCTGAAGAAGAGACCAAAGAATCCATTGCCAGAGCGCTGGTGAATAAACTGACTTCAGAGCCTGAGTCGAAAAGCGCCAGTCCGGAGCACAGCAGGCCGAGTTCCAGCATGGATGGCAGCATCGTCAGCGATCCGGGCAAGTCCAAACGGTTCCAACCGAGAAAGGCGAGAGGCTCACAGATGATCGTCTGCCTCGACTGCAAGATGATGGTGCTGCAGATCATCAAGTCTGCCAGGGCAAACCGGTCCGCAATAAGGAACAAGACTCTGCAGACACTCACCCTCAACCTGTCTCCTGTTTTCTAATCGTGTATCAATCATAGTAGCTGTCACCAAAGATTAGGTAGTATTATTTGACTCACACACACTCATCCTATCCAAAGAATCATGTTTCGGGTTCTCTTTCAATATATATATATTGAGAATTTCTCTTTGAAAAATGTTTCCGTATGAATACACACTTCACATATGACAGATTCAAATATCTTCCTCAATTTCAATTTTCGATTATCAAAGCAAAAATAATACAATACGTACATAAATAAAATATCTTAAAATCATTTAATATAAATAACGTAACACATTGTATACTCGAAATGAGCATGATATCTAAAGCCCTAAGTTGAATATTTCTTTTGTAACCTGGAAAACCTTATCGAGGTTTGCTCGCAAGTCTTGTAAAGTATCTTGATCAAATTCTGACAACTGGAGAATTTCGAAAAGTTCCTCTTTCACTGACGAAGGCTATCTAACTGCAGGGAGCAACAATTCTGGTTCAAAAACACATTGTAAAAAATACTCGAAATGAGCATGATATAGATATGATATAGAACCGAAGGTAGGTGAAGTAGCATTATCGTTGCAAGGCAGTCAGTTATTAACAGGGCATGTAGTCACAGAGGAAACGGTAAATATCAACATTTTTCTCAAAAATGGAACTCTGCAGAGGATGCTACACAGAACGGGCTCAGGATGTCACAAATTTAAAATTTTGATGAAAATATTTAACAAGAACTTGACTGCTTGCAAGCAAACCTTGATAAGTTTTGCGAGGTTACAAAACAAAGATACATATTATGATCATTTTGAGTATTTTTTACAATATTTCATTTATTGTATTCATTTATTGTTTAATTATGCTTGGATGATGAAAAATTTAAATTAAGGAAGACATTTGAATCCGTATTACTGTGAAAATACTCAAAATGATCATAATATCTAAAACCCCTTCCTTTATAACTTCGAAAACCTTATACAGGTTTGCTCGCAAGCAGAATTATCTAAAGTGAAATATTTTGATCGAAATCTGAAATTTGTGACATCTTGGTAGCATTCTCTTCAAAGTTCATTTTTGAGAGGAATGTTGTTATTTGCCGTTTCCTCTATGACTACATGCCCTGTTAATAATTGACTGCCTAGCAGTGATAATACTATTTCCCCTACCTTTGGTGCTGTCAAAACATGAAAGCTGTGTTTGGTTTACACTCAGGAGTGAAGATTCTGAAGCTGCTAAAAGGGGTTATTTTGTCGACGGGATTCTTCTGAACAGATAAGACTCTCCTCGGCAACTTGCTTGGGATCTTCAGAGAGTTATTTTTCGAATGTGATCTCATCCTGCGCTTCTTACTGGTGGTGATTGATTCCTCTATTTTCTTGAACCTGAATTATTGCTCCCTATTATAGTTAGATAGCTTTCATAACTTCAAGAGTAACTTCTCATAATTCTTTTGTTTTCAGTACTCTGAACAAGGTTCTGATTGCCTTTTTTAAGGATACAAATCTTTTTGACCGTAAACGGGTTATCAAATGAATTGAAGGACGATAATTTAAGCATTTCAAACACCGGCAAATTCATGAATTTTTGTGAGATTTTTTGACGTTGTACGTGACACGAGTTTTCTATCTGAACAAGAACAGATTTTCGATAGTTTTTTACAGATGACAATGCTTTTTTTCTTGCATTTTCAACTATCTCCGGATACAGTGAAAGCATTTTTATCACTGGTCAGCAGTTTGCTCTTGCCTCACTGAACAATAACCTTGGGGAACTTTTTTTCAGTACAGGATGATTCGTGTCTTGAATGACGTAGCAAGTTTAATAGAATTAGGACTAATTGAGAATTTTGTTCAGAACCTCATTTATTGTTTTTATTCAAATGTCTATTTCAAGAATGTGTTCTTGAGTGTTTTGTTTTATTGATTAGGAAATCACGAAAAAAAATTTTTAATCTTTCATAAAGAATATTTTCATAACTGGTTTATAATTTCTACAATGAATTTCAAAATTAATCATATTTGCTAAAGACAGGAAGAAAGATACTTTTTCATTTCCCGTTTGTAAATAAATAGAATTGATTTTATATCATAATAATGTGTGTGTTTTGTGTTAAACATACTGTACAATATATTGAAGATATTGAATTGACACAAATATTATTGTTAAAGTTGAATAATGTGATAGTTGTAACTCATTTTTCAATTTTTTTTTCATTCCAATTGATATTCAAAATAAAAGTTGATATCTCCAGTCATTAAAAAAGCTAGTATATATTTTGAATTATGAATTATACCAATTAATTTCTTTCAAAATTCAATGTGTAATTTGGGGTGCAAAGTAAAATTGAAAATTATTAATGTCATATCTGAATGTTGAGCATTTTCATTTTATGAAATTCAATGGAGCTGAAGAAAATTAAGATAAGTAGTCATTTCAAATAGGTTTTTATGAATGGACTGACCTATTACTTGATGAAAATTAAAAACACTGAAAATAATTACACAATTTCCACAAACATTTTTATTTCAAGACGTGTTTCGCTAACACTATAGCTTTTTGTATCTCAAAGTATTTCTAGGGTAATTCACACATTTTCCAAGAGATATTTTTTATATTTGTTATTTCCTTGCTTTCTTCAGAAGTTAACAATTTGATATATCTTCTTTGCCGTTTGGGTCGTGAAATACGTGTTACGGTTTTGTAAATTGTTCAATTAAATCTCACAATAGTTTTATTTTCAGTAAACTAATGAATTGTTTGGTGGAGATATATAGAGTATTAATACTGTGTGAAAAACTCAGCATAATTTTTTGGAGAAACTTATTTTGATTTTCAACTTTTTCAATAATATATAAAAATGGGATCTTACAAATAAATGAAATAACTACTTTCTTCTGCGAACATTGAATTATGAACATTAAATTCGCACTTCAGAATTTATATATTAATTGTGGAGCAAAAAGTAAAAAAAAAAAAAATAATTTTAAAAGCTCTGAAAACACAAATTATTTTATTGTCAACTTCACTAATAGTAAAACATCTTATGAACCTTTCAATAAAATCATTATTTTCTTCATTTTATATGTTTCCCCACTAACTTTTCCTGTGATGATTACACCTAACTTTCGATAGCAAATTATTTGGGAAATCATTTTGCCAAAAGAATGAATGCTCAAAGGTAATTTATTAGAAAAGTATTTTTTTGTGTATTAGTAAAATTTTAGAGATGTAGTTTTATCTTCAGTTGATTTGAATCATTCAGCTTTGCAACCTCCTTAGTGATAATAGCTTTAAAGAAATCTGAATCTTCTTAACATATTAAGATTTATTTTAGTCCTTTCCTCATGCGCTAACTGGTGTTTTTAAAAGTACAAATTGAAACTTGACTCACATTAGTAGCACAAAAAATAGTGATGCTGATTTAGTCTTTTCTTGAAAAAACTCGTGGATAACCACTTTCTATGCTATTCCTAAATCAAATTCCAGTGAAGGTACGACTCAGAGTAACTTCAGTAATTTCTCCCAAAGCCATCACACCAAAGAATCAAAGAGAACACCGATAGCACATTCCTTATTATTTTAAGATGTATTTATTTATGGGTTTTATATTGAACTACTGGTTCAAATAATTAATTTTTTTATTTATAACAGGTCAAAGTTGAACTGGTGGTTTGATCAATACTGAGCAAATGTGCTCAATGACATTGAGACGGATATACTAGGGAATTGAAAATTAGAGTAATTTTATTTTGCTAATTGTAAGATCTACCAAGTTTTCCCTTCAAATGTATTTAAAACGATTAAAGGCTATGTTTTTGTTGTTAGATTAATATTATTTTTCAATTTATCCTAGAAAATGTCCAGTTGCAAGGTATTTAGGCTCAAGTTATTAATAAACCATAATAATATTAAATATCTGGGAAAGAAGAATTACACCGTGAATTTGACATGTAAAGTAGATAATTTCAGATTGATGATCTGTTTTAGTCTTGAAAAGTATTTCATTTTTCTAGTAAATGTGAAATTCAAATCATACAAGTTTTATAACTATTATTATATATCTATACCAAAAACACTTTAATAAAACTCCAGAGTTATTTATAGGAAAATTACAGTTTAATTTCGTAGATATATAAACATTCACTCATTCGAACGGAGTATGTGGAACAAGGTACAATTCTGTAAAATTTAATTTCGCAATAATGCAAAGAAAATCTCAATTTAAAAGGCGATACAAGTATAAATTAAATAACAAGGGTGAATAATTTATTAAAAATATCACTAAAACTTCTCCTCTTCCAGTCCATGTTTGAAAAACATCATGACTGGAACAGAATCGCCGTTGATTTCCCTATATTCCATGAGTCCGACCATTCCTTCGATTTCCATAGATTCGCCTGTGAAGAACTGCAGTTCCTTAAACCTGCCTAAGATGTCCTTCATAACTTTGTTCATATTTGTTTTGAATACATCTACTTGTTCGGGAGCGGTTTCTTCTAGTTTGGCAACCAGTCTGTAATAAAACAATTATTTCAACGTCAGTCGAAAATGATAACACTAGATGATAGTCATGTCATTAGTGACCAATTAAAAACTCCTGGTCTTTATTTCGATCAAACATGGCTACCTATCTGGAAAAATTTAACCCCTTTAAATTCTACAACCAACATTTCGCATAACCAAAACTGTTTCAAAATAAAAAAAAAATAAGTTTCAAAGTTTTCAATATTTTCAGGGGTTGGAAAAAAGACACAAAGAATATATTTTCATTTGAAATTCATATTTTGTTTTAAAATATTGGGAGAAATTCAAAAGAAGTCATACTGACCAGTTTAACAAATCTTCACCTGAAATATATACGAAGACAGTAAACATCTTTTAGAATTTTAGTAACTATCCATAATTATCAAAAAAATTCTAAGACGCAGGTTCACAAACCAAACGTTACCCTAAAGTTGTCATAATAATAGTAACAAATATTACCTAAAAAATTGTACAATCTCCTCACACAATATTAGAATAACGAAAGTTAAAAGAAAAAATTGCTACTACAATAATAGAAAACTAATAGTGGAAGAAAATCAAGTGAAATATTAGATTTTGCATTACATGCCTAATTTACTTCAAACTATCCCAAAATAAACCACAAGAGTTACAAATTTTGTTGAAATATTAATCAATTGCTTCAGCCTGCGAATTGCCATACCTTGAAATATAATTAGCTTAGTACATCAGCACACCAGCCAATGAAATTATGAACCAGTTCATTAAGGCATGAAATAGAAGCTAAGCATCATCCAAAAACTAAGATTTTTGCTAGACATTTCCTGAAAACTTGCATGTGCTAGCGATTTCTTTACATTCACGCTGGCACAGAAGCTCTATACAAGTGTATTTAATTGTTATATTGAGAAATTAGTAAAAATAAATGACCCAACTAACATAAATCTTGTCAAAATTTCATTCTCCATCATAGATCATATTCTACAATGAAATAAAAATGGCATTTTATTTATATTGCATATATTGCTCTGAATATACCATTTGTTAGATATATATCCAGTATTAGTATATGCTCAAATGGAAATATAACAAACAAAATTTTTGTCTAATCACCAGAATACATCAATATTTACATTAAATAATAGCATGTGTAATCAGTTTGATTTAAGCAATCACTTGACAACCATGACCTTACTAAATTTGGGTATACTTTAGGCGACTATATGCAAAAGTACATTTCAGTATCCTGAATGACTTATAAATTTATCTAACCCTATAGTTTGATTTCGAAACAAGTTTTTTGATAAAATGAATTATCAAATCTTTGAATTCATTTTCAAATTTACACCTTATTGGTCACACTGTGCCAACTGAAGTATATTTATTATTATAACCAAATAGCAGTCGTGCATTTATGATGTAAAAAATCGAAGTGTACTATTATAAACTGAAAATTGGCAAGAGAAAGTTGCCTAGAATGTACTCACTTTTTCATGTAGTCTTTAAGATATGAAGTATAAGATTTCTTATCTCCGAAAGCGAAGGATTCACACAATCTATGGTTCAAAACGATATCAACCCCGGATGCGACAGTCTCGTCGGTGCCCTCGTCAGCTTCTTCTGCTGAAGGATTTGCCCCATCAATGTGAATGTCTCCTTCCTTGCGTTGGATTAATTTTCCATAAACTTCATAAAGAACTTCGTCCACCAACTTTATTTTATATGTATCTGAGAACATTTCATCCCCTACAAAAAAAAATGATAAATACATTAATCTGCTACTTGTTATTATTTCCAGTTGACAGATGGAATCTTAGATCGAATTATTCAGCAAAACTACAAAACGAAATAGAAAAATATGTACACTAGAAAGTAATGTAAAAATTAATAGAAAAAACTCACCGGTGAAAATATCTTTGTAGATTCTCATTTTGGAAGATTATTCAGATTTTTTTCTAAGCTAAGGAGGAACAACCAATCACTTCTAAAGAGCACCGTAGAAAGATCGAAATTTACTCGGTGTTGCCAAATATAATATGCACGTGTAGTGGCAATAGTGCGTTCATTAAACGATTTGTTCTGCACAGTAACTCTGTTCGTAGGAATTCCGAATTCGATCAATCAAGTTGTAAGTGCTTCGAAAATATTTTCTGATTTGCGAATGAGTTATTAACAAAATTTTATGAATCAAATATAATTTATTGTCATCTTGATACATTTTATATAAGGGCAAATAGAAGTTTCTTCAGTTTTTACTCGAGAACCATCCATCACTTTTTCTCATTAAGTTAGTACTCTGAACATTTATATTTGGATTCACAGATATCATTCACAGCAATTACACACCAATATATGAACAATATAAAAATTTGACTTTTATGGAAAACTTTCATACCCCTAGTGTACTTTGAAGTTTCGAACGTAGGTACTTGTCTTCAACTTCTCATCAGCACTTTTTTTGGATATCTTTGAAACATCGAATATTTCCGGAATCTAATACCCAAGAAACGAAAAAACGTAACTTAATCTCATTTGACTCAATTTTTAAAAAGTGTTTGTGTTATGACGAAAGATGAAATTTCAGAAAATTCAAAATTTCCGAATATTTTTTCTAAAGGTAGATGCAATGAATTTGTTACTTGTTTCATTTGTAAAAAAAAATCAATTTTTTTGACAACACCAAATTTTATGTAACTATCTAAAATTATATTCACGAAATAGTGGAGACAATTTTCATAATTCACAACATAGTCATTGAAAACTTTCATTCAATCACATTCTCTAAAAATCCTAAAATAGTTTTTATTAGGACTGTCAGTTGATTTTTTTGTGAAAAATAATAAATATTGATGTCACTGCATCGAGATCTCTTTGCCACAACTCACATTAAGAGAGACTAATGGTTTTAACTTTATTCTGAGAGAAAAAGTTGTATTTTAATATAGAATAAGTGATATTCTGAGAGAAAATTTGATATTCGACAACTATTCACCAATTTACTTGAACAATTAATATTATAACAGCGACAAAAATACATTCTTATTATTGACTATCGAAATGAACAATATATAGTCTATACGAAGTCAATCCGAACAGCTGAATAAAAGACTATGTAAATTACTCTTTACTACTAGGTAATAAAAATGCCATGTGGGTTTGTGAAAAATAAAATTAATTTGGAAAAAAAATTATTCCATACCGCTCATGCCATACAAGGAAACTGCCGACTGTTCGGTAACTATTTAGTTTTTATGCCATTCGAATTGATTTCGTATATGCTATACGAGTATTATTCGCTGTGTGGAAGTTGTTTTAGTTATGTACATGTATTTTTATATGAGTGGACTACTCTGAATGTTTGTCGTTAATATCAATTGCCATTTGTAGTTGAACTTTATGTTGTCCGTTTTTTGGGGTTTTATTCACTGTATTCATTGTACTCTCAATATTAGATTAGATAACGGCGTGAACAATCAACACACACTAATGACGAATAATCAGACTAGTCAACTCAGAAAAAAATAAATGTATTCTTCATTACAACTACTAGATCTCTAATTGAAAGGTGAAATGGTTTATAAAAAATATTATGCCATTTCGAAGCATCGTATGCTTCACTGGGATCCAGAAAATGAAAAAAGATTGAAAATGCTTGTTCAGTTTTGTACAATATTTAGGTATATAGAAAATAACAGTCCTATGTATAGTAACAATGAATATGCAGAAAATCAAGACAAAATGAACATGAATAATCTTGATCCAATAGAAGGGAGATGTATTCAATAATTTTTTGGTAGAAATAATTTCACTTTCAAAAATATATCTATTTCGAAGGACCATTGCTCTATGTACTCAAGGACAAATGAATGAACAGAAAAAAACTGCTACATTTTTTCCTCGACTTTATGTAACAAATATGAATGAATTGATGAATAAACAATAGAAACAATGATCTTTGAATTTTGAATCTTTGTCAACCTGGTTTTAAGAAATTTCCGCTAGAAATATACGGTAAAACATAATTAATTCTCCATGCGTTTCACTAAGCGCTCACAACAATCATACTCACGACCGCAATTTTTTCCGTAACACTTACTTGCGAGCGTTTTGGAACGTTTTGGGCGTTCGTGTGAACATTACAAATGGCGAGGTAGAAAAAATGAAGGTAAGTTTTAATGAGGTTATGTAAACCTTAACAAAAAGTTCAATAATTACAATCTAACAACTTTATTTATATTGAAAAAGAAGTATAGATTATTGAACAAATTGAGTTTGAATGTTATCAAAATGTCTTTTGAGGCAATTGGAGATTTGTAATTCTATGCTTCTTATGCAACGCTGCCAAATCATTACATCCCACTAATGAGGGCACTATCGGCGAAATCGTCAGAAGACACTGGAGGGTGAGAGCTTAATACGACAGTTCAACATTTGAACAGCTATTTCACTGCCTGGGAAATGGATGTCTGATTTTTGACTTGTAGGAATTTTATTTTCGTTTTGCGAGGTTTTGGCATATGAATTGGGTGTTAGTAACATGCCCTTTGATATCTCAGGATGTCTTTGAGTAGATCTGATCACAACTTTCCAAATGATGAGCTTATCCTTGCCAAATAGATTATCAGGTGCATTTTATTTCGAATCTATCTGTGGAAAAAAAAACATCAATGAAAAATTCAATTATTAAAATTTGAAAAATTTTACGAGTTAAAAAAAAAATTGAAAAATCACCAAAGAAATGCACAATGAGTATAGAATTTAATGAAATATAAAAACATGAATGTGTAGAAAAAAAAAGATTGTATCAATCGAACAATGAGTTTAACTAAATAATAGAAATGAAAATAAACCACTCATAACCAAAGGCGATTGTGGATACTAACAATCGAAACGTCATAAAGTAATTTGATTTGAAATATCCATCCTCATTTTTTAGATAGTTCTCCATATATTGATTATTTCATTATAATATCTAGTCCTGTTAATTTTATTAT
>WOGP01001233.1:0-19899 GCA_015342065.1 Leptinotarsa undecemlineata | reverse complement strand
TGTATAGCGAAACACGTGTTGTGGTTTTTCAGCAAGTATCGGCCAGTTCTATTCAATCATAGTGAAAATCATACAATAACCTGTATTAATTATTTTTTCAATATGGATTTTCATCAAGTATCGGCCAGTTCTGTTCAATCATATAGATACCGTTTTGCGGAAGTAAACAGAAAATTATTCAACACAATAATTGGAAAAAACCAAGGAAAATTATTTATCAATTGGCAAAATTTGAATGCATATAATAATAACAGATTAACGTAATATTTTAATTGCTATTGATTCAACCACTCTCAATGATCAAATATCAAATCAAACAAATACCATTTTCAGATAAATTATGAACTTTCAGACTTTATCCATTTCATACGTGAATATAAAAACTATTAGAAATGAACCGACGCAGGTGAATTTGTATCTAAAGACGTCATTGATATTCTAACAATTATCAATACATGGCTGTATCCTAATGTAGCTCTTTTTATTAAAATTGAAGATTATTCAGAATTTATATTTAGACTTCAACATTATCAAACAAGAATTCCTAGATAATTGTTATTATAAATTCAACAGATCCAAAGCTCAAAATTGGCATAATCTAGAGACCACCTAATGTAAATAAAATGGAATTCTTAAAAATCCTTAATGATATTACTGGTGCTTATAAAAATGTATCATATGAATATGTAGTGATGATTAATTGTGAAAGTTTCAAACAGTTTCAACTTTTAGTGTCCCACAAAGTTAGGTTTTGGCTCCAATTTTCTATTCACTGATAATAAATATAAATAAGGAGGTGGAAAAAATTGAGACCTGAGAAATGGCCTCAGCTCAATGATCAACTTAAAAAAAGACAGTTTTTATGATTTTCAAGCAAAAAAGTATAATAATAAATTGTCTTAATTTATACTGGCGGAGTTTAGTTTACGATAATTTTCCACTCAACCAGTATTATGTACATTTCACAAATTGGTATATGGTCATAAAACAAAAATAAACGAAAGTTATTCAGAGATGAGTTCATTCTATAATATTACTTACAAGTTTTATAAATTTGAAATTGTGATCAATCATCAAACCCAAGCATTTTTATTGCATCACTATATAATTTGATCATCAACTTGTGAAAATATATTGTCTATGGCCCTCTGATGATCTTCGCTACTTCCAAATGATAGTGAGTGAATGATCCTTGGATATTTCAATTGAATATTTATATCTCCATTCAAATAACTTTTATGAACAATATACAACTGAATCTTGAAATTGAGAACAAATTAATCAACCAAATTGAAAAACATAAATATTTAGTCGAAGAAAGATTGGTTGGGTAACAATCAATTTTTGAAAAAAAAACAATTGTTTTCTTGCCAACGTTTCGAATTCAATTAAATTCTTCTTCAAGGCTCTGTAACAATGAATTTTCACAAACATATCTCCCACAAAACTTATACGATTATTGTTGTTTCAATTTTACAAGAAACAATGAATTCATAATTGAATTACTCACCAAAAAGTACTTTCTTCGTATTAATATTACTATTTTAAAAACCATTAGACATATTAGATACAGGATCTTTAAATTATTTTTATCTATTTTATGTTTCGAATTTTGAAGATGAAGATTTTGATTTTTTTTTTATCAGAAATGACATGTTCATGGTACTTTGTATCAAAATTTTTACCAGTTTGGCCTATATATATGGCGGGACATTCACCACATTCTAATCGACTAGACTATCATAGTCGACTAGACTAGACTAGAATGTGGTGAATGTCCCGCCATATATACAGGCCAAACTGGTAGAAATTTTGATACAAGGTACCATGAACATTTCAGTTCGGATAAAAAATCATTAATGTAGGAACATCTTCAAAATTTGAAACATAAAATAGATAAAGATAATTTAAAGATTCTTCATACATGCGAAAAAGTAAAAATGATGAATCTATTGGAATCTATGGAAATAAACAGATCAAAGAAAAATCCTAATTCTATTATCCTCAAGGAACAACTTGATCTAAACAATAGTCCTCTCCTGAACATATAATACAGTTTCCAAAACCTACATTATATCAAAAGCTTTGTTTGGTTATGTTCATCAATATTACAGGTATAGAAAATGTAGGTATCAAATTATTTATGATAGGATAGGCAACTTAGGTATAAATTACTCAGATTTAAATGTAATCTAGTTAGTTTTGAAAATGATGTAATGGCCGAAACTAGTCAACAATAAAGAAATATCGTGGAAAATAGACAAAATTGTGATTTTGTAGTGTATCCTTAGTGAACATGAATTTCCACAAAAATAAACAAGTCGTCAATCAAGGAAAAGAAATATGGGATCCCCCTTCTGGGGGTAAGTAATCAAACTCGACTCAAGTCGATTTTTATCCTGCAGAAAAGGTTATTGAATTTTATCACTATTCATTTTAGGAAGTTTGTTTAGTGCATAAACATAGAACAGAACAATTGTCTCTAATTACACCACACGCCAGACCCTAAATTTAAGTCTTCCCATACCTTACTCTACTTTAACTAAAAATTCCATATTGTATAATCGTCTCAAGATGTATAATCATCTTCCAAAATACCTGAAATGCGTAGTAACTGTAATGAATTTCGAAAATCAACTGAGGATTTTCTTATCGAGAAGAACTAGTGTTCTTCAGAAAATGTCACATTTAAAATTTTTATTTTTTATTGTCATGTTAGGACTCTAGATATTTTTATTAATCTACTAGCTTATACTCTGATTTCATGTACTTGACTATGTTTCTTTATTTCTTGAGAAATGCAATGTTCATCAAAGCTTTGTAAATAAGAGTTTCTCTTTGGACAATGAAGCATATTTATTATTATTAATATTATAGAGGAAAAAGTCTGCGTTGTTATCACACTCATTATTACTATTAGTACTTGTCCAAGGACGCCACATTTTAAAATTGTTACAAAAATTCTAAGTATTTATAACTGCAACAATATTGAATTTCAACACTCAAGTCCCCGATTTCTATTCGTTTATTCGTAAAACGACTTCAAAGTAAATTTTATGACTCCTCAGCCAATCATGAAACACTGTTAGTAAAAATTATCCAATACGAACCGCCAATTCTGCAGTCCACGTGGACTATTTCACAGCCAGTTCATTTCTATGTATTGGTTTTCTTGGCCTTTGAGAGTGCCGCCAACTTTAAATGTACACAATATCATTTACTCTGACTATAAAAACAGCCACGATGGCATTGTTCTCAAAAATAGCCCTATAAGAATCAGAATAGTAATTACCAAACTTTGGACAAGTGATACGGTTTTTGCTGACAAATCCTTTTGAGATACCCAATACCTGACCCCAAACGTAACATTACAGAAAAGATTAGAGTACACAAAAACGTAGTATAATTGTAAAAAGGATTTCATGTTCAGTATATTTTTGAGAATTATTAATATAAAAAAACTTTTAACAGTTTATTACACAAACTATCATCTCTTCTCAACTTAGGTTATAATCAATGATTGTTTCTAAAATTCTAGTCAAATCAGAGGTAGTTAGCATAACTTTATTAAAATAGAATCCTTGATAGTTACTCAATATCCTGTTTTTCATATTATATTCAATTCAATTTATTCAACTCATTTCTAAAGTACAACTATACATATAAAATAATTCATATTGTATAATTCATTCTGAATGAGTAGGCATACAAATGCCTTTATTGTGCTTATTCACTCATTCATGAACAAAATTTAAAGTGTACAAATAAATATTAATTTGACATTTAGTGACTAGTATACACTAGTAGAAAATAGATGAGTACATAGAAAATAAAGAAAGAGGAGGTGTCGGGAAAAAAAGCAATGGTTTTTCGAGGCAGTGTTAACAGCTGTATTGATTTCTTCTCAAAAAAATATATTTTATTACTGGATTTTCGATAAGATACTGTTTTACGACAGTTTTGAATTTATTTATATTATTGATATTCTTCTGGTTTGTTGGAAATATGTTGAATAGTTTTGGACCAAAGAAAAAGACAAATCTCTGCGTATGGCATTTTCTGTAAATTGGATATTTGAGTTTTCTGAGAATCTTGTGGGTCTGGGTATATCTGTAAATGTTTGAAAACATAGATATTAAATACTGGTAACTGTACATACATCTTACATTCAATAACTTAGTTTCCTTGTGAAGTTTTTCTGTTGAGAAGTGCCAGTTTTTTTTCAATATTATTTTCAGTAGCGAGTTTTGTATCGATTGTAAGTAATGTAGTGTAAGTGTATTATTGAAAGTACCAACCCATACTATAATACAATATCGAATTATGGATTCTGCTAGAGAGTTATATACTGTTAGCAAGTTTTTTTCTTGAAAGCATGTCTCGGAGGTTGTAAAATTTATGCATGAGAAGTCTCATTCTTTTAATGACATGTGACACTTGTTCATCCCATCTCAAATGGTGGTCAATAACTACACCCAAATATTTGATGGATATTGTTTTCTCAATAGTGGGACAATTACAGAATAACTGAGTAAATTATCATTTAACCACATCAGTACTTTTTGCAGTTCTAATTCTGAAGTATGTAAAACATCATGCCATCATGCCTTTTGATATTAAGGCTGTGTCATCAGCATAGCAAACTATATGCCCCTGAAAATCTCTGATCTGTGTAATACTGTTTATGTAAGCAAGGTTAATAAAAACCGCTAGGCATTTCGACGACGTTTCCAATGGTTCCACTGTTTGTTCAACAAAATCTAGTATAGCATTTTCAGTACTTTTGTTATTTATAAATCCAAATTGCTGTTTAGTTATCACGTGATTTTTTTTGAAAAAGTCCAGTAATCTTTTTTTTACTGACTGCTCGAATAATTTTGCAAAATTGTTAATCTCCGAAATTGGTCATTAATGACGATTTTACTGTAATTAATTATCAATGTATTCTTAGCAAAACGTGTGAGCGATTTTTCACTTTCTTGTGGAGTCCCAAAATAAAAAAAAAATAAAACTTATATTGATTCATTATAACCACGAGGAAAACTGTCTTGACAATTATTGAGCACTATGTTTCATTAAGAAGTCCTGAATTCTATTTCCTAGTTCTTTTATTATTTTTGAGAAGATGCCAAATAGCCTATAGTTTTTGATACCACTTAATACTTTCTTTATTTGTTGTTGATAATATAAAGATGAAACATACAAAAGTCCACTCTTTGTTAATTGTAAATGCAAACTTACCCTTTGAGTTTTCTTTGCTCGATAGTCATTTCCTCAATATCTTGCTCTTTTTCAACAGCAACCAATTCGATATCATAAATCAGAACAGCTTCACTAGGAATATAAGGTGGCAAGCCTTTCTTACCAAAAGCGAGTCTAGGTTCAATTTTCAGTCTACATTTCTCATTCAGATTCATTAATCCCAAAGAAACATCTAAACCTTGTATCACCTGAAGACGGAATGGTATCAAATTAAGAATTTTTATTTGAAAATATCTTACATCTGATTCTCCTAACTGCAATTCAAAGTTATTGGCAGTTTCAACTACTGTCTCATCTTCCAGACAGCAAACATAATTAATTCTACATATTTCATTTCTTTCTGGTCTTGAGTCTGGAAGTCCTTCTTTGATAATCTTTTTCATTATTGCCTCACTTCCAAGAAGGTCAACCCATTCTTCTTTAGGATCATTGACGGAATTTTCTACTTTTTTCTCCTGGTTCTTTTCACTGCAGTCTTCATTGTTCTCACTGATAGATTCTGAGTTTTGTATGTCTCCCACCCATTTTTCTTTAGGATTATCAACGGAATATTCTACTTTTTTCTCCTGGTTCTTTTCACTGCAGTCTTCATTGTTCTCACTGATAGATTCTGAGTTTTGCATGTCTCCATTCGCTAAATTTTCGGCAAATTTCTCGTTCTTAATAAATATGTCAGACATTCTGATCTCTGTGACAATTACTTAATCATTAATCTGTATTAAAAAATGAAACGTTTATTTTATTCTTTGTCAAAAAATTTTTAACCCGAAAATCAAGATTTGAGGTATGACATTTGCACATTAAGGTCAAAGTTCATTCTGTAAAGTTTTGAATTTAGGGCGGGAAATGATGCAAAATGAATTAAAAAATTCATCGTTCAACGGAGAACATTTTCACTAGGAATTTGAAAAGTGTCAAGATGATTGACAAATCGATTTCAAAATATTTTTGATTCTTACATACTATTTAGAAGAATCGGTGATTTTACATCATTCGTTCATGACACTCTGTGTTAAAAGTAGATGTTTTATAGCCTTCTCCATTGGTGAAACAAATCAATACACGTTTAGTGTATTTCTATCCTTTATTAGTGTATTAATAAGTAGAGGATTGAGATACAAAAAATATGCTAAATTTGCACTGGTTTACCATTTCAAAACGCTATTGTGTACTCTGGGTGGGAAATCAGGGCTGCATTTCTTGAAATTATACTTAAACGGAAAAGGGCCGAATGAGGTTATTGTTGAATCTGTTTGCGATTATTTCAAACCAACATATTTCGATGGTAAGTTTCATCTGGATTGTAATTATAGAGTACGAGTTTAACCATAGTAAGTTCTGATATAACGCATATGAATAACTCATTAAGTACAAATTTCAAGAGAAAACATTTTTACTTCAATGGCGGGTAGTACCTGAATATTAAATTGTAAATTTCAGAAGATATTATCTTCCTAAAACCTCTCCAAAATCGTTTTTACTAGTTATCAAGACGTTATTCGATATGTTAGGTTGAATTTGAATGGACGACAATAAATTGTGTCAGAATATAACAAGTGTTTCAACAGGGACTTCCGAGCTTTGACAATTTGACATCTTATCTTATTTGACATCTTGTTGAAGCTACATCTATCAAATTAGTTGTCATTTATTCAGTCTGTTTTGCCAAATCACCATGGATGAATATAGCATTCAACAACACGTTCAAATAATGAAATTGTTTTATCAAAATGGGTCGTCATAATCGTCCTATCGAAAGGAATATCCGCAATATAAATTGAAGTCCACTGGTTCAGTAAACGATCAACTAACACCCGTACGTCGACAAACCGCACGATCTGCACAAAACTTTTGCGCTGTCTGTGAGAATGTGTAGGAGAATCCAATGCAGTCGATTTTGCATTGCTCACAAAAACTTAGCCTTTTGCACCACAACTTGGTGAATTTTGCGTCGTGACTTAGGCTTGCATCCGTACAAAATTCAACTGACCTAGGAATGAATGTGTTCTGAGTGAATATGTGCTCTGGAGCAGTCGACAACTGACCCTAATTTTCATCGAAAATCATCTTCAGCGATGAGGCCCATTTCTGGATAAATGGGTAAGCAAACAAAAAAAAATAATTTTTTACGATACCAATTCACGTGAGATCCAAGAGCGTCCAATGCATTCCGAAAAAGTCACTGTATTGAATGAATTTTGGGCTGGCGACGCCATTGGTCCATAATTGTTTGACAACGAACAGGACGGCGCTACGTGCTACGCAGTTCATGTCGCATTAGATATTCTACACGAGCGATTTGAGGGCATGATCATCACATGTGAAGGTGATGTGAACTGGCCACCAAAATCGTGCAATTAGACCCGCTCGACTTTTTCTCTGGGGTTTTCACAAGTCGCAGGTGTATGTGAATAAACCACAAACTATAGCGGTTCTCAAAGCCAACAAAACCTATGCCATCGGTCAAACTCAGCCTGATTTATGCGTTAGAGTCATGAAAAAATGGAAGTTTCACTTTTCAACTCTGCGTCCAGATACTTGAATACATTTTTCTGTTTATTGGACACCGGCCTGTTATGTTCTCTTTATCTTCTAATTTCATAGTTACAATAATTTATAATGAATACCATATTCGAATAAAATATAATATAATACAAAATTCTAATAATCAATCACATGCTGATATCAATCCAAATGACAGATTCAAAAAGAGCCGATAGCGAAGAGCCATCATATGACGCTTCGTGAACTTCTCATTCGACTACTTGTAATTCCTCTGTATAATGGTTGTAGTACATATGGTATTCAAGACTAGCACATTCACTAAAAAATAGAAAAATTCCATTTTATTCAAATGTTAACTTATATGTCTCAGGATATACTTTTGTGATATGTTAACCTTTTAAGAAGAGCTAAGTAACGAACTTTCTTGCAGTTCTGCAAGTTTGGCCCAATTGTCAAAGTACCCTGTTCATGTTGAAGCGGACAATATCTAGGGATTTTCTTGTTGAATTTTAAATTTTATCACACGAACCTGAATGATGACATACGACTCATAAGAATTACGTCTTTTAGGACCGGACCCCATCATATCAGAAAATAGGACTAATAATTTTCTCAAGTTTTGTTTAATACGAGCATGTCATCAAACCACTTATCCTAATGTTACTGCCAACTTAAGTGCAGGAGTGAGGGGTTCTTTTGCAAAATGAGTTTTCTTTAATGAAGGGCCAAGCAAATTCAATAATTTATTGAATAATGAGAGAGTATCTGCCTGAAATAGTTGAAATATTTCTCTGGATCAATAATTCTCATTTCAGAGACAAGGATGTGATATTCTCAATATTTTCTTCTGTTTTTGAAAAAAATTCTCATGCCATAACGACGGGGTTTTCTCAATGAAGCTTTGTATAGGTATACGGTAAAATTGATATAATTTAAACAACACCTGACACATTCGTCCATTTCGGATTCAATTACGATGTATGGGCTTAAAAAACGTGAGTCAAATAAAATAGCAATATAACCTCATTGTTTGTTGACGTATAAAATTTTGCGGAAATCGCAAAAAAGTTCAATTTTTTCAACTTTTTAACGATAAACACGACACCATTTAAAATCTCACTTTTTATACAAAAACGTTCACAACGATCACGCTCACGAAGATCACGTCCCACTTGCTTGCGAGCGTTAACTGTCTTAACGTAAGTGGAATGGATTATGGAGAGTATAGGTACATTACAAATGGCGAGGTTGAAAAAATAAAGTAGGGGTTTAAAGTAGGTGACATAGACCTTTACAATAAGTTTCAGTAATTGCAAGCTAACTTTATATCAAAAAAGAAGTATCATTCAATTTTTTATATGTATGTAATTTCAGTGAAGTTATCAAACAAATCAAATTTGAATGTAATCAAAATGTTTTTTGCGTCGCATTAGTGCCTCAGAAACTAGTTATTCATCTAGTTCAGATAAGTGTGGACTGCAACTTCACAAAATTAAAATTGTGAAAACTGAAAACCTAGGGCACGTATCATTGATTATGAGAATGTAATTCATTGTTATTTAGATAAAGATTTCGAGTAATTTCAGGTAGGAACATAATTTTATATTACATATACACTGTAGATTTTGAAAATGTCATCATGTCTAATTGAACACTCAGATTGTACTCTAAATTTATGCTACTTTTAAATTTACTTCGTTATATATACGTAATTATTCCCTTGATTACCTCATGAAATTGAATGATGTAATAAGGTAAGAAATTAAAAATGAATTACGAATGACAAATAACATTTATATCGTATTTCAAAAAAAAAATCAAAACTTATGCCGAAATATACTAAAGGATCACTTTGACCCACCTCTTCAGATAGATCATTGTGAGCTTCGCGAGAGCGAAAGTAATGACGTCATGAGTGATGTTTTCGCCGTAACCGCAGTCGTTATATGAAAAGACAAAAGGAGCATTTTGATCGTTGTGAGCGGTTAGTGGAACACACGGTCAAATGGCCTCTCATATTACACTTCAGCAGATTATTTATTGATTTACTTTCGATTATTTTCAGTTTGTGAAAGGTTAAATACCGAAGAACATTAATTGTTCCACAAAAATGTCTTTCTTGTCTATTCTTGACTTTGTGCTACGATTACTCTATGAATTTTTCGAAAATACAAATGTCTCAAGAATATTCGCTGTGACGTCACACGCGCATGCATTGCGTACAACTAGTGATTCAAGAATAGGTAGCCGTGTTTTCACTGTTTTCCAAGGATTTTTTCAGGTCATAGAAGTTTGAAGAAGCGTTTTCATTAGTATTAATAATGAAGAGTTTATAATAAGATAACCTCGGTGGAAGGGAATTGCTGGCATTTAGATAAGTCTATATGCATACCTCTCATCGGTTTTTTTGTTATTCATATACAGGTATTTTGGTATCCCAATGAGGTTTTTTCTCCATGTGTTTTGCGCTCTTTCAAAGAAACTATTTTTCATTCATCTTTTTTTTTATTCAAGTTAATATTAAAAACAGCAACATTATACCTTGTTTTGTAACTAGGTAAAACTTAGTAATCCAATGTAAATATAGGGTGTAAATGAGATAATTGAATTAAAGTACAAATATGAATTCTTACATTTTAAAATGAACTCTGACATTCTCCCCTCCGCGAAGAAGTGTTCTTCACTTCTCCTTCTACTTGCAACCTGCATAACTTCGTGATTGAATGACGTATAACTGACTTCTGTTATAATTCTAATAATTTTCCTGCAGTTTGTGGGTGAGTTATCATCAACAATTACAACAATATCGCCAATTTTAAAAAAATTTTGATTATCAACCCATTTTGTTCGACGAATAAGAGATGGTAAATACTCTTCAATCCACCTAGTTCAAAAAGTGTATACTTAATATTGAGATTTCTACCACTTGCGTCGTCAAAATATATTTTGGAAGTCTCATTGTGCCTTCATTGTGTGCATACCCGATTAGGAAATTATTAGAGGTAATAGCTTATTCTTTATCAGTAGGATCCGTAATACGTGTATCATAAGACGAGCATTTTTCTTTTCTGATTTTTCAGGGTAATTTTCATCAGTTTCACTTGAAATTTCAGGTCCAAAAATCTATTATTTTGTAAAGACTGCATTAGTTTCATCAAAATTGTTTCTTGTAGTTTTATAATATTTAGTGATGACGGAATCCAGTACCAGTCTTTAATGCTGGTTCGTTCTTGTATTTCGTCTTATCTGTGTGCCACGAATTGTTTAGATTTTCGGCCATCTCCTATAATTTATATCTCCAACGCTTCTTTCAAAGAGTTACTCAAGCGACTTGCCAACACTGCAGCTTGTAACTCCAGTCTGGGAATAGAAAGTGTTTTTATGGGTGCAACTCTAGATCTTCCAGTAACCAATGAAACTTATTTTTTTTAATCAACTCAAATAAGCTATCGCTGCAAATGCTTTTTCGTTGGCATCACAGAAAATGTGTATCTCAATTCAGGTTTCATGCATCTTCTTTGGGATCTCGTCATCCCATCCAATATTCTTGCAACTATGGTAAAACATGAAAGTAGTCCAAGTGGGTCGAATATTTTCATATAGAGTTGAGTGTCAAAAAAATTTCCGTCTACCAAATTTTTCCCTAAATGTTCAATGATCTTCGAAGAGTTGCGTGACTTCAAAAATCTTTCCAGAGCCTCTTTTCCTGAATCTGTTGAGTCCCGGTATTCATAGAACTTGGTCAAGATGGCTTTCTTCCTTTATCATCTGTGAACATTAATTTTCCTTTGCATTTTAATTCTTAATGTATGTACTGGGCACATGATATGGCGAGCAGGTTGCTCCAAATAGCATATCACATTCATTTCGTAGATGTCGGGATCTCTTCCACGGTCCAAGTTTCTCCAGAGCAGACGTTGAGTATATATGTCTTCATTTCGTATACTAACCTGGTGAAATATTTCAGAGAATCACACGTTAAAAGGTAAACCTCGTTAGTCCTTAGCTCGCACAAGTTTCAAATGTCAAAGGTGGGTAACGGAAAAACAAATTTTAACAGTTAAAAATAAAATACGTTTTTTACGTTAACCAGCTGTCGCACTCCAACAACAACCTTCAGAAGTCGAAACTTGTGCGAGCTAAGGAGGTCTTACCTTTTAACGTGTGATTCCTAACACAGTGTTTCAACAGATATCTCCACAAAATCCAATCTTTAACAGAATTTCAATAATGCAGCAACTAATTATTCCAACAAATCCGGTCCTGGAATGAGATTGTAGTTTAGGCTTCAGAATTTCTTGGAGTTCTCAGTTAAGCATGGCATACCAAATTCAACCTTCTTGGAATCATCCAAATTTGATATGATTCTGCCTGTCCATCGCATGAAGAGTGACTCCTGGGTTCCTGGTAATCCCAATTTGTATACAACGGATCTAGCGCGTGACTGTTGTTCCTTTGTCGCATGAAGTTAAAATGTTCAAACTACTTCTTGCATCATATATGTACTACGAGTATAACTGGAATCATACGAAGTAAAATATCTTTTTTCGCTTTCAATGTGCAGACACACAGTGCCACACAGCATGCTGTGTTGTAATTCGAAAAACGCCTAAAAGAAGCCAAGTCGCCCAAATCGCGCGGAAAGTAAACGCGAACCCGCCATTACATAAAGTGCACTCAAAATCAGCACTATAAAAATGACACGGCAGAAAAGAGAGCTTCAGTTTCAGTCAACACGTCATGTCACTGAAGATGACTGCCACAGTTGCAGTTGAAACGTTTGGAGATTATAACCAAAGAAGACCACGGCATAACCCGGAAACCAACCAAAACATAATGAACTGAACTTTAACACCATGCGTCCCAGGTTTATTCTAAATTTTTTTTAGATCATTAGTTATAATGAAGAAACATTACTATTCTTTAGAAATTGTTTTTGGACCAAATTTCAAATTTAAAATGATATTAATCAAATGTATATTTTAGTTTGATGGGGCTGCAACTCAATTGAATTAACATAATGAAATGAAGTAATAACCGGTACAATCAAAATATGTGATTATCCCGTGGCCAAAATTGATTGGTAGAAGTTTTGATGATATCACATATCCTACTCAAAGTATATCATCATTCGCTCTGTTGCCACATTATTCAATGAAATTAATATTTTGCAAGGAATGACCAAGGAAATATTTGGTTACCCTGAAAATGAAAATATCCTCTACAAGAAAAGCGACAACACTGCAGTAAGAACGATATTTTAATTTCTTTATGGTCATCTCAAATTCATTCGTATTTCGTTTCTTTAAGAAGTTGGGTTACGGAGGAATAATGAAAACTCTATTAGTAACTCTAGCCTTTGTAGGCATATTGGTGTTTGTTAAAAGTGACGATGCTGCAAAGAAAGGACCAAAAGTAACCGATAAGGTATGTTAATACAAAAATATTGATACAATGCAATTGAAAGGACTATTTTTGCTTAGGTTTGGTTTGACATCAAGATTGGTGACGAAGCAATCGGCCGAGTTGTTATTGGATTATTTGGAAAAACTGTTCCAAAAACTGTCAAAAATTTCAAAGAATTGGCCGAAAAACCTGTAGGAGAAGGATATAAAGGCAGCAAATTTCACCGAGTGATAAAAGATTTTATGATCCAAGGTGGTGACTTCACAAAAGGAGATGGCACTGGAGGTAGTTAAGGCATTTATTTTTGAATTTCCATTGGGGCATATTTTTTTAATGACATTGAGATGTAAAATTGTGAACTATGATAATTTAAATTGATATATCCCTTTTAAGCTACCAGAATCACTGTGTGATAGTTCCCATTGCTAGATTGCTAGTTTTGGAACCTTATTTTTTTTTTTATTTTCATTCGGTGCCTTTGGTTACCAGTAGGCTGAATTTATGTCTCATATAAAACATAAACATTTGATTTGGAAAAATAAGGGTTCAATTTCACATTTTAGGATTAGTGGTTGGGGTGACAACTTTAATATTTCAAATTAAACAAAAAGTCACCTTTGAAGTGGTTCTTCTACAGACATGAACAAAAGTTCAGGTTTCATCTTCATTGAAACAACAAATTTTGAGTTGCACATTCCTCGATGATGTATAATTTACAAATATTAAAAATATCAATAATAATTATCCTGAGATCATTTAGATTAAATTAACATCGAACTCCACAATTTATATTAAGAAGATTAATATGAGAAGATTAAGTTCTTTTACAAATTTATTCGATTCGGTTTTCAAGTATAATTTGAATCACAATTCCTATTCTTGTCATACCATAGTGATTCATTATATTAGCAGTATTTCAATTCTGATATATTCAACATTTGTTGAAATATAATTAAAAAAAGTAAGTTGGTCATATAAATGTGTGTTTCGACAGCTCAATATACTTCAGAGAAAAATGACCTCCAATCATCCTTGAAGAAGCTGGGCACTCACTACAAAAGAGAACACAACCAATATAGGTTTTGAAATTTTCAGTTCACTTTCAAAGTTTGAAAAAATAAAATAAAATGCAAACATCAAGTTACAAAACACTAAGCAGATTAAAATCTGTTTTCGATTTAAAAGCCCTGTTTAGTTGCCATAAATTCCCCAAGTGAATAAAAAGCATGGCCTTTCAGATAGTCTTTCACTGCTTTTTTGAAAGTGATAAATCTATTTTCAATCTCACAAATGTCCTTTGTGAACTTGTTTTAGATGAGCTGTGGGTAAGTAAAGTTTGTCCCCATTTCTAGTAATTACTTATTCACATCTTTGAAGGTTGGAAATTTATGTATTTGTTTCTTTGCATAACACGCTGCCTTGAGAATATATAGACTGATGACAGTTGAAATTTCTTCATTAATAATTACAGAATGACACTAGTCAGTGTGTTTGAGATTGAAAATGCTTCTGAGGATAAATTTCTGCAAAATTAGTACTCATTCAATTTGTGTACAATTTCTGCATCATAGCAATCCATATGTTAACACAGAATTGACACATTCAGGATATTACATATTCAGGGTGAATATTGTTGATAATTTGTTTATTTAATGCAGTTGAAAAATCGCATAATTGCATACTGACAGCTGTTTAACCAATTTTTTAACATGGGTCTCCCACGTCAACCTGCTATCTAGGTGCTAGCCAAGGAATTTCACGTTTTCACTATGTTTTAAAGATTAATTTGGTATTTCTCCTGTTTGTACAAGAATACTATGATCTTGTTTGTGCCTAGTCGTAGTAAAGTGCATGAAATCTGTTTTAGAGAGGTTCAATTTCAGGCCATTTGCAGTGCACCAAGTTTTTATTTCACTAATGCAGTGTGTGGAATTTTTTGAAAGCTGTTCATCACTCATCGCCTGTATGATAGAGGATGTATCGTCAACAAAAAGGGTTAGAAAATAATTGGCGAGGTTCATGTTCAAATCATTTATGAAAATGAGAAAAAGTTGTGAGTCAATAACACTCCCTTAGGTACTCCACAAATAATGTCTAGGTAATCTGGTGGATAAATAGTTCCATTTTTTACTATTTGTACTTGTTGGGTTCTATCTATCAAATTGGTTTCTATCCAAGACAAGGAAGGTCCTCTAATACCATATGACTGTAGCTTTTCTAGAAGCAGTGGGAGATGAACCGTCTCAAAGATACATGCAAAGTTCTCCAGTAATACTGTATAAAATGATAATATGGCATCTTGGGTTGTACAGCCTTTTGTAAATTCATACTGCCTTGTAGTAGATGTGTTTGATTTTGATGGAGTTTTTGAAAAGCCTTTTCAAAAATTTTGGAAAAAATCGATAAGAGAGCAATTGGTCTGAAATGTTTAGGACTTGTATAGTCATTCCTTTTGTGTACAGTAACACTTGTAGGTTTTTTTCAATTCTTTGGGAAAAGTGTCTGTTTTGAGATATTCACCAAATAGAAAAGAACATCTTATATAGTTGCAGAGATTTCTTTCAGAAGGTTACATGGAACCTCATCGAACCCACTTGATTTTTTACAACAAACATCTTATAATATCTAAGACTTTTCTCTTTATCTTAAAGGAGTGGATTTTATTTTCATTCACATCTCGAGTTAATTCATCTATACTTTCATAAAGAATTTATTGAATATATCACTCATTTCTTTTCCTTCACATTTTTTATCATTTTCAGAAATCGAGTGAGATGATGTTTTCTTTAATCTTTTATTTCCTATGCTCTGGTTGATAATACTCCATGTGGCCTTTGATTTATTCGAAGAAGATTAAATAATATGATCGTTGAGGCATTTTATAGCTTAATATATATTTTTCATGTGATTTTTATTCAGTATACTGTAGTTTAATTTTAGTTCATTTTTATTTGAAGTTCTAACAAGCTAATGAACATCTCTAACGAACCTCCCCTCCATTATAAGCCCTGGTGTGATCCAGGGATTATTTTTCTGTTTTACACATTTAGATGGTTCAAGTGAGAAAGCCATATTGAAAAGTGAACAAAAGGCTGAGAAGACGGTACTGAAAATTTTTTCAGGATCCTCTTCTAGTTCAATATCAGCCCAAGTCTCTCTAACAATACTCCTGATTGAAATTTCTCCTTTTCTTTGGAGGAGTGGTAAAAGTCTGGAGGTCATTAATTTTACATTCTAGAAGCTGCACGCTATGATCTGACAGATGTGTACAAATTATTTTTGTATCATACATACCATCACTGACATTGGAAAATATATTATCTATTATAGTTTTCTAATTTCCCTGACAGTGTGAAAATTCTGTAAGTATTTTATCTAATCCAAAAAAGGTAAGGAGAGAGGTTAAATTAAAGATCTCTCTGGTTTGAATTGCAACATTTTGGTTGAAATCTTCACAAACTATTTTCATACCTTTGTGTTTGTAATAAATCCTTTATGCATATGGACCACTGACATTTGGAGCTCTGTATCTGCAAGCAAATACTAAACATACATTTTCAACATCAAGTTTCAATAAAACACTTTCAAACTTATGGTTACCAATGTTCAGTTGTTGCTTAAACGACAAATCCTGTTGTAGTAACAAAGTACTCCAAACACGTGAAATGGACACTTGCAAGAAATCTAAGCTGAGCTGTGATACAGAGAGGTTTTTCTGGATCATGCAGAGTATTTTTGTTAGAACAAATACGAAGATCATTCAGTGGCATTCTACTATAGAAATGCATCTCTAAATAAATTGAATTAAAATATTTCAAATCCTTACAAGTGCACTGATAGGTTTTAACAGTGGAGAAATAAAAAACCTCACATCAAATCACAAGTTTGACGGACTGTCAGCCAGCGGGACCGCCAATCTTATCTGAGGAAATTATTGGGTAGAGAAGCACATGTCATGTTTTGTAAACCGTTCATAGTGAAAATGACATTCAAAAATCTGTCTTCCCGTTAATCAGCTGTCGTCCCCTACGGACAACAACTCGCAAAAGTCGAAACATGAGCGAGCTAAGGACTGATGAGGTCTTACCTTTTAACGTGTGATTCCTAATATGGGTTGGACGATAGGAATTTATTGAGTAGGTGGAGCAAGCTATTCACGTCAATCCACCCAAGCTACCATCCCACAGTAATTTGTATAAATTAGTTTTGATGTGGCTTTTCATCAAACATTAACCAATTCCATTCAATTAATTTAAAAATAAGCCAGTCTGAGAACCTAAGCAGTTGTTTGTAAATTTAATGTTTTACACAATCTGTATTAACACACAATTTTAAATCCAAATTATGCAAAATAGTCAAAGCAATAGAAACATCCTGAATAAAATTTGCATATAAGTGAAGTAAAATATTTCTAATTATTTATATGAGTGCAATATTCTTATTATTAGTGACAAGAGTATAATTTAAAAACTTGTATTTCAGGTCGTAGTATTTACGGAGAGCGTTTCGCAGATGAGAATTTCAAACTGAAACATTATGGGGCTGGGTGGCTATCAATGGCTAATGCTGGCAAAGACACTAATGGTTCTCAATTTTTCATAACTACCAAACAGACATCCTGGCTAGATGGCCGTCATGTAGTTTTTGGTAAAATCCTTTCCGGAATGGATATTATAAGGAAAATTGAAAATACTAAAACTGATAGTCGTGACAAACCAGAGCAAGATGTAGTTATTGCCGATTCTGGCTCTGAAACTGTTGACGAACCATTCGGTGTTGCAAAGCAAGATGCTACAGAGTAGATTACTTAAATGTAGAACCTTTTATCAGTAGGTAATTATTTTGTAAATTGTTTTTTACCTCTCATGCAATTAAAAATTACTTTTTATTGTGTTGTTTCAGTTATACAGGATATTTTGAAGAACTAATATGTTTTCAGTGAACTGGCACCTTTCAATATTACCAAAATTTCTCAAAATATTTTTGAGAAATTTTGCAGGTCACTATTCCATTGTGATAATCTAATTAAAGTGAAAGATCCAAGGGCCTTACTGTAAAATAGTACTCAGAAGTATTTATAAGAATGATATTTCAAATGTAATTGTATCAAAGGAAAATATGATTTTAGGATGTACTAGAACTTGACAGTGTTGAATAGTATTCAAAAAGTAAGAGAATTCAATCGAAAGGGAATTGAAAACCAGGTTTCAATTCAAAACCCTGTTTGAAGTTCATGATTTGTTGAAAAAATTTCCAACACAACAAAAGTATCTTGACACACGATTTTTAACCCAGTTGCCATCATCAAGAAATGACTAAAAGTAAATGTTATACTATGTTAGAGCTCATTATATATATATATATATATATATATATATATATATATATATATGTTATTAAGTGATATTTGATATCAATACTCTTTCTTTTAATAGTTGTTGGTATATGAACTGTGTGGGATATGCATAAAGTTAATTAGCAAAATACTAACTTTATCAGTAATCATTTGATAATAAAAGTGATCAAGAAAAACACAAAATCAGTCATAGTTTTGAATTAAGCAGGACTAAGTTGTGATTTAATCATGATTTGATGCCCAATAATAAAATATAAATATAATTGCTGATAGTTTTGGTCTGTATTTTTCAACCATCATCACAAATGATTTAGTCAATTTAAATTTCTTCTTTACATCCCTCAAACTACACAATGATGCATGTAACTGATACTTTGAATGATACTGATGTATCTTTGAATGCAACAACTTTCTGAGGGAATCCAATTATAATCAAAACGGACAAAGCTTAACAGGAAAAGGAAAACAGTTTGTATGCAGAGCCATCTGGAAGTTTATGTCAAATTTAGGAGTAGCCGACAATAACGGTGACTCTAAACCATCAAACAAAGATGAACGCGAAGCAACTCTTGTTACGTACCAAATTAAACCATTAGCTGAGGAACTTCAAGAAAGTCAGGTGGAGACGAACAAACAAAATTTTTTATACCCTCGTCTATCACAACTAACTACAATAATGAGTCACTAACCAACATTTCTAATGTATCGAATACATCATATATAGGAAAATTGGATATGAAAGGTAATATATCTGACGTAAAGATGTTTTATATAAACATCCAAAGTATTAGTAATAAAATAACACAAATAGAATATTTCTTAACAAAATATGAGGTTGACATTATACTATTCACTGAAATATGGTTAAAGGAAGGTGAGTTAAAAAATGTTAATATTCCGAATTATAAATTATTGTCTTATTATTGTAGAGAAACAGTTGGGCATGGTGGAGTATGTATATTAGGGAGAAAAAACTCCAACTTGAAAATAAAACCTTTAGATATGTCTAAATATTGTTTGGAACAAACTGCTGAATTTGCGGGTATCGAATTAGTTACAGAGAAGACGGTAGTGATTTGTACATATAGATCTAGTTTAGGTCTTGGGGTGAATGCATATTTGAACGCGATAGATGAAGTATTGGGAAATATTTCTATAAATAATCAAATAATTGTTGTGGGGGATTACAATATCAACTTTAATATAAATGACTGTGACTCAAACAATTGTAGAAATACTATGTTGTCCCATAACCTAACAGAGAAAGTAAATGAAGATACCAGAGTTACTCCGAATAGCAGTTCAAAAATAGATAATATTTTTACCAATATTAAGGAAACATACAATGTACAAGTTGTAGAACTACATTT
>WOGP01001232.1:0-19899 GCA_015342065.1 Leptinotarsa undecemlineata | reverse complement strand
TTCGTATACTTCAGAGTCCTGAAGATGAAACAATAAAGTTTCGAAACGTCGACAATTTGGAAATTGGTTTTCTTCAACATTTTGACCGAATTCCCGCCAACTTGACAATCGAAATTAATTTGATATGTGAACTTAATATCTGTTGTGAAATAATACATAAACTCCTGTACCTCACTCCCATATATATCGAAAGTGGCAAATACACCATTTGCGTAAGTCCTTGGAAAATAATATCATTCTTCACTGGTTTCAAATTTGTTGATGAACAGATCAGCCATGAAGAGAGACAAACGCAAATCCATTGTCGTTCTGATATGATTTTGAAAAGCCTACATAATTTTTAAAATAATTTTATAATTTTGATTCAATTTTAGTTTGCAAGGTGATAAATACATGGCTGTTTACAATTTTGAATTCAAAATTATCAATATCCACTTTCTCTATCATTAAGTGAATATGTATTTCAATAGAAAATAATGAAAAATAAGAAATAACGAGTATATTAAATAAGGTCTGTATATGATTATATGAGTTCAGTGACGGCTCGTGCATTAGAGAACAGGGGAGGCTACAGTCATAAAGAGTATATACACGCAGAAAAGCCCGCCGGAGGCGCGAAAATGTTTATGTTGTTGCACGCTTTGCTTCATACTAAAGTTAGGTCATGGGCATTATGGACTTTATTTTAGTTATCCATTTGTAATTCATTTAAATGGCCAGCTATGACCGCAGCCCCATCATAGGTTTGCGCAATTAACTTTTGCCTAAAATTATAGGTGTCACACGTACGAATTAAAAATTTAAACTCGTCAGCTGTGCGACCAAATGAAACATCATGAAAACCCATAAAAACCCTTTGACGTATCAAAAAACGATTGAAAGTTCTGATGTACAGGTAATATCGGTAGTTTCATCAATTTCCCATGCAAAAAAGAAACACTTTCAATCTCCTTGCTTATATTTTCCATAATATTATATGCTACACTGTCTATAAGCTCATTTTGGATAGTTTTTGAGGTGCTCGAAAAAACGCTACCGTTTAAAAAAGTGCCAAATTGTGAATCATATTTGTCTCATAACACAAGGTATTTTTTTCAAATCGGAGTATCCTATTTTAGACCACGTTTGGTATTCAGTTTGTACGGAGAATGAAACACTGGTCTAACAAAACAGTTTTTATCGTTTATTAGAGCCGGTTAACCAATCGCATTTATCGTACCAACTATATTAAATCCTCGATTTTGTCGATTATCTGACGATTTAATTGAAATCAAATTTCAACTCTTCCCAGAGTTTTAATAATATAAAATGTATTATTATAAGATAAAGACTTAAAATTATTTGTCAGAAACCAATCGACTATATCGTCAGATATTTTAATTTCGTCCAACTTATCCATAATAAATGAAAAAAAAACTTACCGAAAAGTGAAAACCTGAGAACACCTTTGAATTGAAAGAAAACTCTTTGAAAACACATTAAAAATATTACCAAAAAGCACTGCTATAATACAAGACTGCCTGTTTTATACACAAATAATAGATATTATCAAGAAACACTAAAACAATTTACTGAAATATTTTTCAGTCCCGGTCCGTCACGGCATCCCGTCCGAATAATTAAATAAAAAACAAATGCAGTCGTATACTAACGGAGACCAACTGGAGGCTAGCCTCCTCTGACGCTATAATTTCTACAACTGAAATTACAAGCGTCCTACAAAACTTGTATTGAAATGTTAGAGAGAGGCACTTGAATGATTGTCTGGCTCTTGATCGAGATTACGTTGATGAATAAAGCCAATTTTGAACAAAAGAGAACGTCAACAGAAATCAGAAGTGAAAACTATCTTTCATGAACAATTTCCCCAGATTTTCCAAACAAACCGAAAAATCAATCCGGAATTCAATTACAGTTTATGTATCTATCAGAAAAATTCCGCGGCAATAACTTAATAGGTGCTAAGTAAACAAGCGGAGGCCGATTATTGGATTCGTGGGTCTCAATAAGCAATCAGGAACAGCCGGCAGTCGAGGTTTCGCACCGAAGCATCGGCGTAGATGAAGAGCCCTAATGCCGGGAATTAGTTACTTGGCACGCACACCTTCTTTCCTTTCATTTAGCCCCTGTCGCAGGATAATGAATCCTGCAACGGAGTATGATGAATCTCGCTTCGTTTACTCTGCATTCGGGCCTGATGATCGATCAGTTGAGTGGCCATTTGGGCGGTACGGGACGACGAGTAGTTACGGATTTCGTTACTAATATACAAGATGTATCTCAAATGATGTCACTGATTCCGGGTGGTGACTATTTGTCATATTTCATGAAAAAAATTTCATATGAGTCCTAACTTGCTTTGTTTTCGAGTAACTGGGTGTCAAAGTTTTACTAAAAATATTGTTCTTACATTAAAAACTCAAAAGTCTGAATTTTACTAGTTAGGACTTCCATTGTCAAATATAATCTAATATGATTAGAATTCTCAGAAAGAACAAATGATATCGAGAAGTGAATTGAAAAGCTGAAAGTAACAATTATATTGAGCAATAAATACAATCTTCTGAAGCAGTAGACCGATTTTCGAAAATTCAATAATAATAAAATACTAGTTTAGTGATCCAATAATTTTTCTTGAAAAGGGGTTGTTGGATAACAGGATCAATTTTTTCTTCAAAAAACAATTGTATTCTTGCTGACGTTTCGAATTTAATTAAATTCTTCTTTGAATGAATTTTCATAAATATACCTTTCACAAAACTTATACGATCATTATCGTTTCAATTTCACAAGAAATAATGAGTTATCGATTAAATTACTCACCGAAAAGTATTTTTTTTGTAATGATGATAATACTATTTCAAAAATCATCAGACATATTAGATACGTATTTGGAAAATGAAAAACACATAGCAACAACAGATTTTTGAGACAAAACTAACATAAAAGGACATGAAACAAACGAATGGCTTTATCTGTGATTCTGATAAGGTGGTGTCTATTTTTAATCAATGGCAGAAGGAAAAAAATTAAAGAAGTGTAACTTATTCAGGTATTTTACGTATCAAATTGAAATATGCTGTATTAAGGCCATCGATATGTATCATTTCGCTCAAAAGTCTTTTTAATAAATATTGTTGAACATCTAGAATAGTGTGATGATCAAAATCAAAAATGAATCCATATTCTTTTTCATGTTCAACCAGAGCTGTGGGTTTTTTCATATTCAGTTTCTTAGAGTCTCTCATCTGTTCTGAAACTCGTATTTCAGGATACCGCCCGGTTTGACCAACATATACTTTTTGACAGCTTCCACAATTCAATTTCTACACAATATTGAATTGTATTTCTTGTAGTGTTTCAGTTTATTGTTTCGAGGAAAAATGCTTTCCAACTGTATTTTCATTTGAAAAAGCCACTTTCATTTCTTCGGTACTGGAAGCTGTCACAAATGATATGTTGGTCAAACCTATCCTGAAACACGAGTTTCAGATCACATGAGAGACTCTTAGAAACTGAATATGAAAAACCCCACAGCTCTCGTACAACATGAAAAAGAATATGGAAACGTTTTTAATAATGATCATCCAACTGTTATTCTAGATGTTCAATTATATTTATCAAAAAGACTTGTGAGCCAAATGATACATATTCTCAAATACGATAGTGTTAACAATAAAAGAGATGTCGATGGCCTCAATACCGCATATTTCAATTTGATACGTAAAATACCTGAATAATTTGCACTATTTTAATTTTTTTTCTTTCTGCCACTGATTTAAAAACAGACACCACCTTATCAGAATCACATATATAGCCATTCGTTTGTTTCATGTCGTTTTGTTGTTGGTGTTGTCTCGAAAATGTGTTGTGGCAATGTGTTTTTTATTTTTCAAATACGTATCTAATATGTCTGATGATTTTTAAAATAGTAGTATCATCAACACGAAGAAAATACTTTTTGGTGAGTAATTTAATTGGGAACTCATTATTTCTTGTGAAATTGAAACGATGATAATCGAATAAGTGTTGTGAAAGGTATATTTATGAAAATTCATTGTTACAGAGCCCAGAATAAGAATTTAATTAGATTATAAACGTCGGCAAGAATACAATTGTTTTTTTTAAGAAAAAATTGATCCTGTTATCCAAACAACCCCTTTTTAAAAAAAATAGTGCCGATAGTTGCTATAATTTTAGAATGGTTTCGATTGTTTTCAGTTTGAAACTCTGCTTATTCCTTTATCAAAAAGTTTTTTTTCCGCCTTGCGGTACATTTACGATAGTTCGCACTGTATATTTGGTTCATTTTTATATAACGCAATTGTAATTACTACCATGTAAACTTTGATCGTATATTGGTTTGCCTATTTGAATAAATGATTTATTATTGGATCTCATCAACACTTCGAATATTCAAATATGAATCTAATAGATCGCTGGATGGAATAACAGAGCGGATCGAATGGTGGTTGTGGGTTCGCGGTTTATGGATGGAATCCCGATAATAGGCATTACCTGTTAATAATATTTCATCCCAGAGATTTATGAAATTAGGACTCAGATATAGAATATAGCGTGTGGTAGTTATTTTTGGAAATATATGACAACAAAACGGAAAATCATAATATTTATTTCCATTATAACCTAAAAAGCGTCGACCAGTTGTAGCGTATGCATATATCTTGGTATATACAGTGCGAGTCTCTAACATGGAACAAATTCACTAAATGAAAGGTGTTGTTTCTTTCGGAAATATGCTCGGACACGTCGATTAGTATTTTAAATTGTTATCATTTCAATACAAAAAAATTATACAGTGTGTCTCAAATGTGAGATATGACGTCATCGATAATTTTTTTAAACAACAACCCTGTTTTTTTAATGACTTTCATTGAAAGGGTTCAACAAGTTGAACATGCCTGCCAAATTTCAATTTTTACTACTCCTTGTCCTTTGAAAGACATTTAACAAACATTATCTAATTCAAAAAATGAATTCAATTCAATAGTCTTTCTTCAACAAGTGTTCAAAATGTTGTTCATTTACTAACTGACAATACCTTGAACGTAACCGAAACTCGTTTTGAACATTTCTGATTACTTCGCCGAAAATTAGCCTACACTTCTGTCTTATTCGTCCTTTTAATTCGTCAATATTTGCCGGTTTGGTCTTAAAAACTTTGCTCTTCAAGTAACCCAATAGAAAGGAGTCCAAAGGTGTTGAATCCGAAGACCTAGGTGGCCATTCATGGGGTCCTCTTCTGCCAATCCATCTGCCTGGAAATACATCATTCAGGTACTCACGGTCAGGTCTTGTAAAATGAGGAGGCCCGCCGTCCTGTTGAAACCAGATGTTTCTATTCGGGACGTCAGCTTCTATAGGACAAGGGAACAAAATAGCTAAATTCGGAACTAGGTCCTACTGCAAGAATTCTAAATATCTTGCTCCAGTAAGATTTTCTTGGAAGAAAATCGGCCCTATAATTCGATCAACAACAATCCCTGTCCAAACATTGACTTTTTCTGGATGTTGAGTGTGGCCTTCGCTCATCCAGTGTGAGTTTCTGTCTGCCCAATAACGAAAATTTTGACGATTTACCACACCATTCAACATAAACGTTGATTCGTCAGAAAATAGAACGTTTTCTTTTCTTCTTTCACTTAATACTAGTATTATTGTGAAAAAAGCGTGGGTTCTTTGTGCCATATTTTTTGTATATCAAGCGCCCATCACTTTTTTCACAATAATACAAGTTTTTTTCGATCGTTATCGTTTTAAGTTCAATAAAAAAAATATATTTTCAACTTTTTAGTTCATTGTTTTTTAAACTATATTTATTACAATTAAGATAAGTGAGTTGTAATGCAGATTCACATGAATATTTTTTACAAAATTTAGATTGATTGTTTATAAAAATTTCATTTTTTTCAACATAATCAAGTACCTGCTTGTAAACAGCTAGTTCAAGAATTTTTTCTATTGATGATAATGTATTTATTGTCTTACCAGTTGCTTTTAGAGCTAAATAAAATAATATCCAAGACCGAATGCCACTTTTAACCTAAAAATTGGTATCAAAACCTGAAACCCTGGCAATGTTGGAGCCTCTATTTTTGGAAAGAAATACCGCCACTCCGAGATGCAAATTTCCTCAAAACTCCTTATCGACAATCCTACGAGAACTAGCAGAAATCCATTAGTTAAGAAAATAATTTCTTTTTTTTTTCTCTCTTACAAAAAGTCTGATTGCAACTGTGTACCATTTCTTGTATTCAGCCCTAAAAAAATGTAAACTCCCACTGGCTGAAGGACCTAGGTCGATGGCCATTTGTTTGCAATGTATTTTATGCATTTAGAAGCAATAAAGTACTTTTATTATTTTATTACAGCAGGTTGTTCTCATGTTGGTTGTAATTTTCAGCTTTGAACGTCGAGGCGATTCTCAATTTAGAACTGGATCCCCCGAAAATGAAGGCAGTGATGCCATTACCGAGCCCGACATTCCCTATACCTGGCAGCAGTTCTGAGCTCATGACTCGGGATGTATCGACCCACCCACATTCGCTCTCGTCTCCGATCGACAGTTGTAAGTCTTCGTCGGCGTTTTTGGCCCTTCGAGCCGACTCGCCTGTAGTGGATGTAGAGGAAATGGAGACGGAGGAAATTTCTGTAACGGACGACGCACCCGCCATTCTGGACGGCGGCGAGGAATCCGGCAGAGCGCCACCGAATCTGTTTTATACTCCAGACGAGGAAGAAGTATCGGAAGAGGAAGAAGAGGAGGATGAGGGTGAAGAGGAAGAGGCGCAATGTGAGGCTGTTTTTGAAGAGACTGAGAATATTAGTTATGTACCGCCATTCAACAATCCAGTGTATCCCAATGAGAGTTTCACGCCGTTTTCATCAACTATCGGTGAGTAGTTGTGAAAATTATTAGACCGGCGACATGTTACTTGTCTTGAATAGAGAACTGTCCTGTTTTGCTGATGGCGTAGAAAAAATGAGATGGAAAGCTTCTCAATGACTCCATTTATCCTCATATATGTCGAATTATGTCAGATCTAGAGCTCTTACTACCATTTGAGTGATGAGCCAATATGCAAATCATTGATAACTGTGCCTTTCCTTAAAAATTATTTAAAAATCTTCCGATTCTTTGCTGTTTGTCAGCTTTTAGACTTGCCCATTTCTTCCAAGTCTCGAGGAAACACTGTAGCTCCGTCTGTTTGCGTTTTTCCTCCCATTTTTTTACCCATCCAACAATCTTCATTCATGATATGGATTATCTTTAAATTACTCACCTCCTATTAGATAATCCTTTGCATAAAATATGAAGAGTTGTCTCTATTATTTGGTTTACTGCTTGCAGTTAAGGACTCTGTTATACAGTCCTATTTTGTTCAGTTGTCCTTTAAATAGAAAGTGTCCAGTGAGTAGTCGTGATATTATTCTGAGCCAATCTTTTCTGATACCTGACAATAGTTTTCCATTTGAAGGTATTTCCTCAGTACTTTTTGTTTTTTGGTTAGGCTATTTTCTGACCTGGTTTCTTAACATATAAACATGGAAACGTCTTATCAACTTCTGAAGCAGATTCAATATCAAAACATGATAATAAAATTAAAACTGTATAACAAAGAAACAAGACAGACAAACAAAAAATTCATGTTTGAATTGAAAGGGGTATACTTTTCAGAGAGATTATTTTTTGGAATAAACTTTTTGGGTTCAAATTCTCCATCTTTATATGAAAAATTGTGGGAAACTCCCAAAAGAAAGAAGAAACTCTTTACAAGTATGTGAAGATAATACGTAGAAGCTACTTTTGGATACAAACTCTAAGAAAAAGCTCTCCCGGAACAACTACTTTCACATGAACACTGAATTACACAAAAGAAAAAATGCTTTCGAAATAACTACTTTCATATGAACATGGAATTACGTGAAAATCATTTTTTTCTTTTGAATATTAACTGAGAAATAATAATGACAAAAATAATTGTAGTCTATAGAACATATTTACAATTTTGCTCAACTGGCTATATACTGAAATCCTTAATTAATGAAAATAATTTACCTTGGTTTTTAGATGATGAGGCTCGTTACGAAGGCAGGAATCCTTCTCCGCCTCCCCACTTGGAAAAGTCGGAATTCGAAGAACAGTTGTGAGCTCACGAGAATATTAATTAATCGTTGGAGAGTGCAATTTATTTCGTAAACTTGTTATTTATAGAGAGAAAGTATTATAAGCGCAGTGTACAGAGTTGTTTCATTTTTGGAGATTTATTTTTCGATTAATTGGTGTCTACAAGCCCCATTAAAGTTATTTTATTTCCCAGTGATGTGAAATTTGTTGTTGATTTGATTTTTCTTCTATTGAATTTGTTGAGTTCCTTTTAGATATTTTTGTAGATATCGATAGAAATGTGTACACTTTGTAAATAAAGAAATTAATTTTATCAATAAGTAGAAACTAGAAAGCCGTTGATTTTTTCAGATATATTATTTGCTGGCAATATCGATTCACCGTACTTGCTCACAGAAATCTCATTTGTATATAAGATTGGTGTATTTAATTCATTTAAGAGAAATACTCGACACGAGTCTAAAAAGGTGATTCGATGCTGCGTGAACGTGAAAAAGTACAAAATTATTTAAGAGGTGATCTCGTCTTTCGACAGTAGAATTTTTTTTATTATTTTTTTATAGAGTTAAGAACACCACTTGGGTTGTTAGGTAAACAGTGATGTAAAGTAGTTGACTATAAGAAATAGACTTCCCTAAGGATTTTTGTAATTTGTTTTATGTTGTTGTTGCTTACAATTTTCCTTGTGACTTCTGCAAAATGATTTAGACGTTGCTCGTTGAAAGTTTTAAAGTCGAGGACTGCTGATGATACACATCACTCTATAAGTTTGTGGAGGTCACTTTTTGTATATATTTTGGAATTGTACATAAGTACTATATTTATACATATATACATATATCAATTTGTAAATTTCGTACTACAACCAGTGTTAGTTTTGTTCATGTGATTAAATTATTTATTGACGAGCGGTCCTCAACCCGAATCATCCTTGTGTTGGAGACATCTTGTATCCGGATTTGCGTGTTATTTATTGCATCGACTCTGTACAAAATTTCTTAATAAAATTTAAAAGAAAAAATATTTATTGTTATTAGAATCAGTATTAAATAAATCTATGAGATAGCGATAAATAACTCGGAAATCATCAAAATTGTCATGGACATCGAGTTATTAATTACATAAAACTATTTTAATATATAATATGGCTGTACATAATAAATAACATTAATGAAATTGATGTTGGTACGTTCTGTACAATTATTTAATAAATTCTCTAAAATTGTGTGCTGCGTTTTCTTTAAAGCTGAAACATCAGTGATTGTCTTTTTGTCAATTTGATGCTGTTACCGTTATTCCGGGGGTTGTTAATAATAATAATAAACTTAATTACCAAAACAGTTAAAAACCATTTACCAGGTTAACTAAGTATATTAAAAAGTAATGTAGATCCTTATAACGGGGAATGTTCATCCTGACGAAAATCGAGTAATTTTCATAAAAGAACTCTAAAACAACGCATTTTAAACTCATCATTTCAACCATTTTCTTTAAAAAATTATTTAAATACTTAATAAGAGGAATGAAATAATGCATTCAACATTTAAAGGGATTCGTTTCTATATCACCGTTTGGCAACATCGGTTATAGCTAATAAAGGACAATGAATCTGTTACTTGTATGAAACAAACAAAGATGATAAGAGGCGTGCTGTTCTGTTTACTTGAGTTCCGAGACATTCTGTGACATATAACATTTTGTGCACCTAACCTATCTTCCTCTATATAAATAAATAACAAAACAACTGTTGTTTATGTGAAGTAAAATATCTAGGTACGTATAAATTATTTCAACTTGATATAGGCGCTATTGCCAATGTGTGATTTAGAAACAAATCCTTTTAAAAATTAAAACACAACATTTGAAACATCAATTTGAATACTTCTCGAAGTGAATTTGAAAAACTCGTGAATTAAACTCAACTTTATTTTGTTCAAACTTGCAGACTTTGAGAAAATAAATAAAAAAAGTATATTATAAAAAAAATATACCACAAAATTAAAAATTCTCCATGGAATACTGAGATGCAGTGTCAACAATATATTCTAGGGAATCAAATTTGAAATTATTGCAAATGCTAAAGATGGTAACTTTAGGTACAAATCTGTTCTGGCCAGTCGGTTGTAAAAAGTATTTGTACTTCTAATTTAAAAATGAGGCACACAGAAATTTAATTTATAAGAGATAAGCACCTTCATAGCATCCACATTGTTGTGCAGAAATTTGTACAGAAAAATTTCCAGTGGTTGATTGATTATTCTATATTTTGTCAGAAAACCTTTTTTCGTCAAAAAAGTTATACCAGTCGGACCCTTTTCTCGAAGCCTCACGCAGTGCGCTATGCTTGAAGATAGGCAGTAAACAAATCTGAAGAAATGAACTTTAAACGTTCAAGCCAGTCACAGATATACCTACACGGTAGGTGTAATCCAACGCCCTTCGTGGTATTAGCCAGGGGAGTAGTTGTTTTCTGATATGCGTCAGCATATTTAACCTACTGTGTAGGTAAATCTGAGACTGGCTTGAACATTTAAAGTTCATTTCTTTAGATTAGTTGAAACTTATGTCGGAGAATAGTCACTACATAAACACTAAAAATACAAGTGAAAATGTAGAAAGTACTTGAAAAATTTAATGATGTAAATGTTGAAAGATTCTTTTAATAACGTATAAACTAAATATAAAGGTATGTGTCAAATGACCCTTGAAAATTCTACTTCATTTAACCAATATACAGTACATTCATGGCAAACCAAATATAAAGAAATCCTTGTTTGAAGGCACAAAGATGGAACCATCTACTATAAAAAAATATTAAAGTAAAGAGTCCAGGTAAATTGAAAATCAAGGAACTAAAGATTTAATGAGGTCTTTCACAAGTTAAAGACCCTGCCATGTCAATATATTCCTCAATGTTATAAAAACAGTATTAGAGTAAAAACTTTTCAAAAGTAGATTTGAATTTGCAAGGCTTGGTGACTTCAGAGACGAGTGAAGATGATTGTAACGAATTTGAAGTCGCCTCTAACCGAGATGACGGCCAGCGAGCAAACACAGATATAACCGCAAAAGGAATGCAGTTGGCAACCGCCGATTAAATTCTAGTTGAGTACCGAAACGACTATTGAATTCTAGAACGATCGTTACAGATATATAAGGCCGACTTCTCGTCCCAAGAGGGCAGTGGAGTTCAGAAAGTGAATCAAGCAGTTAAACAAGGAATTCAAATAGTGGAAATAAATTAGGCATTAGTTGCTAAGTGCTGTGAATAAATAAGTTTATTATTGTGAAATATTCATAGAAATAAATTTGTTTAAGACAGTTAATTCTTTAAATTGTTACAATAATTATAGAAATGTAAGTTTAGTGGATTTCTCTAACTAATTGTTAATTTATATCTGGCCAGGTTGGATAAACTTGAGAATATCGTTCAATATGTAAAAGAAGAAAATCTTTATTTAGTAAGACGTGTCCTAATATAAAATAGTAACACGAAAAGTACAAATAGTAATATATAAAAAAGACAAATACTAAAAACGTGATTGAGTATGTTAAAATACTTTCTGGAGATCTACAGTGACTGGATATGTTTACTGATCCTCGTTCTGAATATATAAATTGTATAAGATCAAGTCCTTTTTTATAGAATAATGATTTCATTGAGTTTGCCATTTTCCAATTAAGGGATGAAACTTTATTTCCTCTAATAGTATAGTTGTGTATTTGGGAGTCAATCGTAGTAAATTCCCTTAGATAATCTGGAAGTAACTTGAGTAATTCCTAATGATATTATAAATGCGAATGTTAGTTTGTTTGTTACGGTTTCATGCGAAAACTACTCAACCAATCATTATGAAATTATGTACACATTCTTGGAGGTATTAGAAGTAACAGGATAATTTTTATTAAAAAATATTTTTAATAATGGTTAGTAAAAAAATATTGTAACTGTGTGAAATGGTCTGTCACGAAACTCAATGTGACAAACCAAATCCTACGCAGGCGAAGCCGCGGGTAATAGCTAGTATCTTATAATTGAAAATCATTGTTAGTTTATAACATCTATTTTTTACTGACACCACTGCAAATAATCTAACATCACTGCAATGCTGGTAAAACAATTACACTTCAGTTGACTTCAGTATAATTCTAATACCGCGATTTTGCAGCATTTGTAGTTGTGAAATTTTATTTGAGTCACGGGAGTAAAGTAAGCTACCACAATAATCAAAATGAAGTTGGATAATGGTTATATACTATAATTCTGAAGTATGTTGAAAGACTTTGGGAAATTCTAGGGAACAGGTAAAGTTTTATATGCACGAATATCGCAATGTTTGTCAAATTTATTAACGTTTTCATGAATGTCTATTCGACCATTATAGATATATAATGTTGGGAGTAGCATAATGCCAAATCGAATAAAAAAGGGGGCGACAATGCTCTTTGTAACCTGCTCTGGGTATTATTCTGTCCCCTAAAAATACTAATGGAGTTACCTGAATGACCCCAAATCATAATACCATACGGCATAATAGTGAAATAATCCATAGTAGGCTCTTTTGAGCGTCGTCAAGCTGACCACATTATTTAATCGTCTCAGAATAAATAAAACAGTAAATATTTTGCTAGTCGCAGATTTGATATAATCAGATCAGCTCAATCTAGTACCAATAACGAATCCTAAAAAAATTATCCTTTTAGTTGGATGAAGATTTGGATTTGAAGATACAATTATGTTTTGAGTTTCATTTTCATTACAGTCAGCTTATTAGCAGCAATTCAATATGCTAATGTTTCGCTACCTCGCGTCATCATTTGTAAGCTGATTGTCTTTGCTAGAACATATAAAGTAGCATCATCTGCAAACAAAGTACATTTGGAGGGTTTAATGAGACTGTATAGATCAAGAACAATAGTGGACCTAAAACGGAGCCCTGAGTAACGCCATGCTTCATTCTTTCGAGGTCTGACTTTATGTTGTTCACTTCAACAAAGTGCCTGTTAGGAATAGGACTTTGGTCACCATTCATTCATTTCATTTGACATTTTTTCATTTTTAAACATTCAAATGCATCTGAAAACATACGGTCCCAATAATTTCAAGCATTCCACATTTACACTTTTCTGGTCTATGAAACCAAATATGTAATACATATTCATTGTATCGAGCTATTGAAGTCTGTTTAATTTGACCAATATTCTTTTTAATACAATGCTTATTTCGTAAATGCCAGACTTTTTCATTTTACGAAATGAGCTGTGATGATTTTGCTAAAAAGTATGTCGGTCAAAAGAAGAGGACTATATTAGCTCTTTAAAAGAAGCATGTTTCACATATTTGGTTACGTAGACCAGATAAGCCTATGCTCAATATGACATTGAGAAGGATCACATAATGTGTGAGGAATATACTTGAAATTGTTGAGACCAGTATATGACAATTTTTATGTGTTAGTCATCTCCTGATGATGCTAGAAATACGTGCATGTTTAGAGACAGTATTTTTGTTTTTGTGTTTTCAATAGATTCATTTACTGCAGAGATTCCGAATTCTACTCATCAAATATAGATCACCTGAATCATAATTGAAAATAAAACTTTGTTGTATATAAACACATTTTTTTAAACTTTTCTTTTATTTTTTCTCAGCTATTTTGTGACAAGAACGTGTTTCTTCAAACTAATCAATAATTAAAAGTATATTTTTTCAAATAAAAGGTATTGACTTTTCAACTAATCTAATTAGAAAACAGAGATGAAAAAAAAGAGAACAGTTCAATATGTAACATGTTATTTCTTAAAAAACTTCTCCTCAGTCTAGATTGAGACTTCTCTTTTTTATGGCCTGTGGTGGTTTCATGGATTTCTGTAAATTCTCAAAAATTTGATCAAGTGTGATACCTTTTTCTACTTCACCACTCAAACTACTGGATTCATAAGAGGACACATCAACGAATTGCACCTTTTTTGGAGAAGTGGAATTTTTCTTAGGATTGAGAGCGGTTTTTAGGATGCCAGTTGGTTGTTCCAGTTGCTTTTTCAGGCTAGCAAGATTTTTTAAGCCTTCTTCCATACGTGATTCCAAAAATCCTTTCTTATTTTGGGTTTCCTCACAGGAATTTTTCGCACTGTTCAAGACAGTTTGGAGATTTTCGAGTTTTTCAGACAAATATTCTTGAGAGGACATTAAGTAAGCCTTGTTTATCATCAATGTTTGAACTAAATTGTCCTCTATTATTTTTTGTACCTCAGCTTGTAACAAGTCTGTCTTCTGCTTTTTCAACAAAATTTTTTCATCTAACTGTTTGATACCCAACATCAGCTGCCTGTTTTGGTTCGCCTTTTCATCAGTAGTAAGTTTTCTTTCAATGGCCTTATTTTTTTCTTCTAATTTATCAGCATATTTCTTAAGCTTTTCTTCAAAAATTTTTCTCAAGTTTTCGTTTTCTTCCTCCAGAAGACGTACTTTTTCCTCCAAGGGTTCTGTTTCATATCTGTGGTTTGTCAGAAGTTCTTTGTATTTTTCAGATGCTAAAGTTAGTTGGGAAGATTTACTTTTTGATATTTCTGTTTGTTCGGCCAATTTTTGTTTCAAAGCATCCCATGTCTGCAATTTTTGATCTAAATCATTTCTGAGATTTTCAGTTTCTTCCTTAATAACGTTTATTTCATCATCCAAACTACGGTTTTGATTCTGAAGATGTGTCAGGTGCCCCTTTTTTTCTTCAACTTGCTTATTCAATGCCTCCTTATTTATTTTATATTCATCTTCTGATTTTGATATATCAATCTTATACTTTTCCAGGAGTGCTGTCTTTTCCATCAAGGAATCTTTCAATTTCCTTCTTCTTTCCTTCAACGAATTGATGTCCTTCAATTTAGAATCGTTTTCTTCATTATATTTGTGAACAAGTATGCTCAAACTCTCTTTGTGCTCTGCAATTTGAAGTTTTGAGAATTGATTTTCTTTCTCTTCTTTTTGAAGATCATTCTTTATATGACTCTCCTCATCTCTCCTATTTTCGATGTCAGTCTCAAGTTGGTTGATTCTAGACATCAAATTTTCTGAATGTCCCATTTTCTTCTTTTGATCTTGTGCCCTATTAAGATTCTTCTGACTCTTCTGCTTCAGAGTTTTTACAAATTCTCCCAGTTTTTCAACAATGGCTTCATTGCTAAGTACTTGTTGATGCAAATTTCTAATTTCCAAATTCGAGAGCTGAACCCTTCTATCCAAAGATTCATTTTCAATGTCGAGTTCTTCAATCTGCCTCTTCTCGTCGTTAATTTGTTTGAAGAGATCTGATTTTTGTTGACTGAGAATAGAAAAAGTGGTTTTTTCCGATTCTTGTGTGAAAATAATTTGTTTGTATTCGGCTCGGAAAATCGCCTCAACTTCCTGATATTTTAGCAGCGAATTTTGAGTTAAATTTTCTTCGGCAATCTCCATCTCAACATTGCTGGTTTCTTCCATTTGCTGTTGATGATTTTCTGGGTGGAAGACTGCATCCGGATTCTCGGCCTGAACATCATTCTGCTGTTCATAATACCTGGCATATACTTCCTCAGAGTGAGAATCGTCTTCCATGTACTCTTTGGACTCCATAGTCTGATATTCCATTATGATGATAAAAATTTTACAAAATTAATCAAATAAAAAGATATAGGTACGTCGACTATAATCTACAGGTTTCTCCAAGAATGAAAATGATGACTGTCTTATGTTTATTTGTAAGACTGTCGTTAGCACAGCCTACATTTAGTGAAAATGATAATTTTACTCGTAAGAGAAAAATGCGACTTTATGATTTCCAAATATTTTTTATTACTAATCTTAATCCCTAATCTAGGTCACAATATATTTATATAAGTTAGAAACTGTATATTTCCCAATTTTAAATATTGCGCTCTATATCTATGCATATAACGAAAAAGATACGTGTTCTATGACAAAAACTCTCACGGCACAGAATCACAAAAATGATAATTTTGAGATTCAGTGTCCATGGATATAAAAAAAAATAGTATTCCAGGGAAGTTTTCCATGGGGAAAAATTTTGATATTGGTGCCAATTAATGCCCGTATTCTTCGTATATTAAAGCTCGACTGAAAAATTAAGCTTGACATATTATACATCAAATTAATTATGCCAAGCTTTCAAAAGCACAAAATACATGTAACAACACCTGAAAATTGTTGAAATTTTTCAAGCATAAAAAACAGACAAGAATTTTATGTCAAAATCAAAGATAGAACTAAAAAAAGTATGATTTTTTTGTTTGTGTAAAAGAGATCTTAGGTAGAGACAAGTATTGTATATTTTGGATACTCAATACCAGTACATGGAGGCATCTGATTACTTTTGATACCTGCTGGAAACTAAAAAAGTTATAAAAAATATAATTTTGATCCACAAATCGGAGGTATAATAATTAATGAATCGGGCATCCATCAGTCCTTTGCTACTTGATAAAATACTTCAAGAAAGACCACACTTATAGTTATGGAATACTGTGGAAAGACTGAGAAAGATGAGATAATACAAGCCATAAATTTCCATCTTTCACAATGTTTTTTTATTCAGTTCACATTTAGGAGGAACCAACTGACTTAAAAAAGTCATTTTTTTCAATAATGATGTCCTGTCTTCTAAAAATCAGTTCAATACTTGTAATGTCTATGATACAAACCCTGTCATGAAAAAAAAAAGATAAAGATAGAAGATAGAAGTATAAACAATAAACAAACATACGCATAACCTCAACTTTTGAATTACTTTTGTCAACAAATAGTTTCATTACATTGTATGGACACTAAAATATCTGTTTTCTATAAAAACGGAAACCATTTTGTTACCAATTGAGATGAATCTCGTACTCAAACATCTGCAGGCTCTACATGAACAGGAACTTCATTCAAATGTCGCCAAAGTAGTAAGTAAGCAGATTCTTTTACACTATTGGTTTTACAAAATTTTATTTTTATTTCAGTGTGATTTGACTCTATCTATTGGTGAGCAGAAACCAGAGGCATTCAATCTTCTAACGAAATTACAAGTAATATTATATTATGCTGAGGCGTTACTCAAAATGGAGCAATATTTACCAGCTGAAAATTTATATAGACAGTCACTGCAAATGAGAAAGAGTATTCTAATGAAAGCAAAGAATACCAATACAAAATTCAATGAAAATCAGAGTGAAATTCCAACTGATGTAATTATCAAATATAATATACATCTTTGTTGTTTAGCCCTCAAACAAAAAAATGCGGCAGCTGAAATATTGCAAATGATTCCTGCCAGATTACGTACACCAAAAATTAATATGGCCCTCGGAAATGTTTACGTAGATCTAGGCATGGATCGTTCTGCAGTGACTTGTTTCAAAGAAGTGTTGAGGGAATGTCCTCTGGCTCTGGACGCTGTGGAGAAACTCTTGAAGTTAGGCATAAAGGTTATTTTCTCATGTTTCTACTTGAAATTATTTTCAGGATTTATGAATTTTGGTCTCTTGATAAAAAAATTGAAATGAAAAATGTTTGCTAAATCTACTTTTTAGAGAACAAAAAACTCAAACTATGGGTGTTTTGTTATTAAAATAGTTGTGAATGAACTTGGGTATCACAAAAATGTATACAGTTTCGGGGATCATGCACTTACAAATATTTTCAATCCAATGACACTGAAACTAAACTAACCAACATATAGGAGAAGAGGATTTGGCAATGATAATGATGATTTTTGTTCAACAGATATGTGATGGAATTAAATGATACTTCATGAAAATCCATAACATATTCAACTTTATTGCGAGATTTTCTTTGAACAGTTTACAAAACTGCAACACGCGTTTCACTATTCAATAGCCTTTTCAGGCGTGTTCTTACCAACAATATCCTGCCTAATTAGTGCTTTATATAATATAAGAACTCAATAACTAATGATTTCACCTGAGGTCAGCTATAAACTAATTGGACATTTGAACAATAGAAAAAATAAATGAAAATTACCTTAGTTTATGTATTTACATCAGAACAAAGATTCAGTAAAGATTCATTCAGTGAATTTTCAAAATTATTAAATCTATTGATTTCCAAGCATTCCAATAGATTGAGTTTCAAACAATTCTCTTCCAAATGTAACACGTCATAGTCGTAATTGAATTCATACCCCTCTACCAAATGATGGTCTGCAAATGTGGAATTGGTCTTCACATTCAAGAAACTCCTCCTATGTTCTTTTATTCTCCGAGAAAAGGTTCTCCCCGTTTGGCCAGTGTAAAATTTCGAGCAAAAACTTCAAGTCAACTTATATGCTCCTGATCTATTCAACACTGAGTTTCGTCTTTACTCTTTTTAATAAATCGGTGTCTCTACGACCACGTTTGAAATCAGCAAACTAACGTTTAATTGTTGTTTCTGATGGAGTGGAGTCATAACATTTTTCAAGCCAATGCTTCGCTTGAATGTTATTTTTTCCCATCAAGAAGCAGTGTAATATTAAAACGCGAATCTAAACTGTAGATTTGTTTTTTTTATAGGGAGTTGAAGTTAATTCATTAATGGTAGAAGTCACGTCAGAAATATCCTGGTTGAACACTTGGCTGAAAGCCCAAGCTCAGTTGAACTCTAGAGACTTTGTGAATGCTATAAAATCTTTCAAAAGCATGGATGCACATGGGTTACTCAAAGACAATACATCTCTGCTCGTAAATATGGCTTATTGCTACCATTACATATGCGAGGACAATAGAGCAATATCGATTTTGCAGAAAGTGAGTATGAAAGTGATTCTTATACATCAGAACTAACAATAACGTAAGCATTAGATGATTCAAATCATACTTTAGGATCGAAAGCAGTTTATGAGATTTTCAACAGGCTCAAATATGGAAGAAATGGACCGGTGTCCAAGAAGGTTCCATCTGGGACCATCAACAATAATGTATATTCATACCATACCATAACAGCTCACATCACAGTATTTGCAGATAACATCACGTTGTTGTGCAGAAGAAGGTTAATTTAAAACTAACGAAAGAAGCCAAGAAGAGATGGAAACACCCACCCAAATATTCATGCACAATGCAACCAACACGTTCCTCTGATATCTTTAGAGCCTCAGCTATCTCGATCAACTTCACTTTGCGGTTATCCAAAATTATTTCGTGGACTTTTTGTTTTCGCGTCTTTGGGGCGTCCATTGCATGCATCGTCCTTGATGCTCATTTTACCTCGTTTAAACTCTGCAAACAACTTCTCAACGGTTGATTTTTCTTGTGCAAACTCCGAATAATGTCTAATAATAATAATAAACAGCTTTATTTCAGAGTAATTACAAATTTTTATTGCAAAAGGTCGGTAACATAGAATGAAATGGTGTCAAACAAGGAGGTTCAGTTTTTTTTTGATATAAATATTTTTAAATGAATGTTCCAGTGAGATATTCGTTCAAATCATAGGGCTCTAAGTCTATGAGAAGTTTTTTTAGTACTCTTTTATTCTGTTCGGAAGATGGTTGAACAACTTGATTGATATATTGTGGGCGCTTTTTAAAAGCTTTTATTTAACTTGACTCGATGTATGTTAATAAATCTTGCAAGTTTAATTTGACTCACTTCCCGGTATCCGATTGACCTGAAATTTTGCATGCTGGTCCAGAACCGATGACAGTGCATGTTAATCATAAACGTGACCTGATACTGCTGCCAGGATCGGCTCCGTACGAGAGATCGCACCGGTAAAT
>WOGP01001231.1:0-11926 GCA_015342065.1 Leptinotarsa undecemlineata | reverse complement strand
GTTGATTAAAACAGTACGAATGTTTTGAATTACCGCCATTTCAATAAGACGGCTACGCTTGCGCTCGTCTTATGATGAAAAGGCCTTCTGCATCGTTTTTCCTATGACAGATGTCGCGTTGACGATGTTATGTAACTTATGTATTCAACTAAAACTATACATTCTATTGATATTGAAACTTACAATACTTTTGTCATAGCTCCAATCCCATGATGAAAGATAGGTGCTTTCAATTGTTTCGTGGTCAATATAACATCAAGTGTGATACTGAATGCAGGACAGGAATGACTACAAAATTTCACAGAAAAAAAAACAGGTCCGTATTCGAAAACAGTTGATGGTGGTCATCATTGAAAGAAACATCTTCGCGAAAATTTCATGGCACGAAATGAAAGTATTCATTTATTATTAACTATTAAAAAATGTTTCTATAGCGTTTTTTGCAGTTTAAAAAGTAGGAGCTCTGAATCAAGAAAACAAAAAACGATAATTTCAATTTTTTTTTGGATATCTTGAGAACACCTGTTGCTCTTTTGATTTTAGTACATCGTTTGATTGACCTTTGGCATACGCAACTTTTCTGTAATTCAACCGACCTTCTAACATTTAAGGTTTCCGATCCCGAAAGTGGCCTGAATAAAAAAACAGCCTGTATATTCACGTCGATTATGAATAAATACGACACAGTACCCCTCTATTATCGGATAGTTCGCCGCAGTTTGAAAGAGAATAGCTAGGGATACAAACTTTAAGAACGGTTACTTCATCTATCCACTGCTAGGTGTGTCTGCTTACGTTGCTCGAACTTCTGTTTAGGTAAATCTAATGAGCATCACTTGGAAAAAGTAGAAATTCGTCCTCTCTATGACGACTGCTGTCTTCACTGAGGGACCCTCTGCATATCTGTGCAGGGCACTAACCTAACCTATTTTGGCTCGGTAGGGTTCTTTTGGCATCGCGTCATTTCTCCCTTTAAAAGAAAAAGTCGAATGTAAACACAGTTTTTTCTATAAAAATGTGAGTTTATCTTTTAGATTGATTCCGTATTCGATCAGAATTTATATTCTTTGGATCACTGATAATCATATTGTGTTAAAATAGATTTTGTAATGTCTAATAATTGGGAACAAACAATATTTACATTTTTCATGTTGATGTACTTTTACTTGGGTTTCTATATAACACACAGTATATCTATCACAGGATCAACATTGAAAAACGCAGTCTTCATAAACAAGATGAAATACCTGATTATATTATTTTATAACTTATTTGTAAAAATGTTGTAAAACAGGATTAGACGTTGTATCTCGTATTACAGAGAAAGAAAGAAGATATAGTCAAAAACTATATTATGAACCCAACTCCTTCAATGGAACATTTAGAGAATACGATCTTATCTTGACGACATACAGTTATATCTGGAACTAACATATTAAATACTGTTTTTTCAATTTGTTGAATTGATATGATAATATAATGTTAAATATCTTTTTTATTTTTTTTTATTTACCGCGGTGTCTTCTTCATCACAAAGAAGATAAAATAAAAACAAAGACCATTAATTCTCTTCATGCACTTCTAAACACGTTCCGCATAATTAAAAATAATCCCAATTGGAACTGAAAACGTTTTTAAACAAAAGAATTGTTGAGGCTGATTAGATTATTCTTATCTACACGGTGTCCCTTGTCACCGAGTTACCTGTTTTCACACAATTTTTCAAATGATTTTAATAAAAAAAATTGTGAGTTATCGTTTACCGCAAACTGTAAAAGATACAATAACTAGTTATAGGTTAATGCAAATACTTTTTGAAGAAGAAAAAATTGTCAACAGCATAATAATAATTACAAGGGAGAAATAGCGTGTTTATCATAGAACAAAAATTAAAAGTTTAAAATGGGGTGGAAATGGTATTTGATTTCTATCCAACCTTCTGTTGCAAAAAGGGTAATACAAACATTTTGTAGAACAATTTTAACATAGCCTTACATTTTCTGTGTTACACTGATATTTTGTTCTTGATTTTTTCTTCTCCTAAAACAATTAATTTATTTTCCACGATATTTTGTAAAGTCTTTCATTTCTCTGTTCTAAATATGTTGTTTTTTAAATCGCGGTATGTAATACTTTATTTTCAGCTGTAATACCCATACGCTGAAAACAGTGATTATTTTTTTGTCGAACTAACTGCTCTCAGATAGTGTGAATGGAAAAATATGTGATAAAATGCGAATAAAACATTTTTTTCATATTGGCTATTTTGAATTTTTGATATTCACAAAAAAATTTGGTTGGAATCCTTGAAAAATGTAAAGTATACAAAGAAATAATTGAAAATCATTGTGATATGAGATTTTTCAAAATCTAGTGAAAATCATTTGATTTCCGAGTTGTTACTGTTAGATATCAAATATGTTTAGCTAGAAAAAATATGACTGCAATATTCCTAATTATATGAAAATTGATAAAACAGACTTCAGTGCCACTTATGGAATAGAAATTCTTATTAGAAAAATGTTGTTATACAGTATTAACATTGTAAAAAATAGATATTTTAATTAAAAAAATAATATAACCGAGAATGTCAGCTAGAACTTACATTTGTGTTCTATACAAAATTAAATTGAATCAAATACTTATGAAAATTATAGATCATTCCAACAATATTTTTGTTGACATTCATCACAGTTATTAAAATTTCATCTTTAGTTTCTGTCTGAATCAATTATTTCGTTTCAAAAAAATCGGTCGCAGAGAATCTTGTGATCTAAATCTAGGTTGGATATTAGACTAGTTTGGAACTCTGTTAGAAGTAACACTTTATTGTAAGATTTTCACTGGACATGACTGAAGATGGCTTCCCCAACAGAAGTTGAAACGTTTGGAGATTGTAACCAAAGAAGAGTACGGCGAAACCCGGAACCCAATCAAAACACTTTTACTGGACAGTTTATAAACCGCAACAAGTGTTTCGCTGTACAATGGCCTTCCTCAAGCGTATAAAAACGCGTCGAGGAGAAGTGGGTTGGCGATCTAAGCTACAGGTGGTTAGACGGCATGAGGTAAGTATATACGGTATCACGAAAGAAATAGTAGTGTTTTGTTCCCACTGTTGGCGAACCTTGTAATCGACGAGTCACAAATTTTTTCAGACTACAATGAATATGAAATACTGGGATATGCAGACGACATAGTCATACCAATTTGGGGCAAATATAATGGATATAGTGGAGAGACGCATGCAATCATGCTCATGAGAATATAGTGTTTTTCAAAGACTTCCAGGAAGTAGGAAATCATTGTAGGCGATAAAATGTCTACAACTTCAGTGAGAACTCTTATTTCACTCAAAATTAAGTTTTTCGACAATTTTTTTCCTTTTTAATCATACCACAAAAATTATTTATTTCTCACGAAATTTTATGGATACTCACATTTTTATATATTTGAAAAGTGTATTTGTTTGGGCAGGGGAAAAGACGCAATAATTTCCCGAGGTTATAGTGTTTTTCCAAGATTTGCTAAAAATAGATGTCAAACGGTCAGGGTCGTCGCCATGGTGGGTGATGGGGGGAGCTTCCCCTCCTGCTTTTTCGACTTGGGAAAACATTGGCAAAAATTGGGAAATTTTGGGCCATGAAGATAGAAAAAAATAATAGTAAAAGAATGAATGAAAATTAAAAAAATAAAAATGGAAAAAAAAGAAAAGGTTATAAGAAAGAACCAGAAGAAGGTTGGGATTTTCCAACATGCATAACTTGAAGAGAATTCTGAGTCGTTTGAAATCTCCCAAGTAAGAAAACAGTCCTGAACAGTACACAAATTTTGAAGTGACAATTTTGCAAAATTTCCAACTATTCGCTGTTTTCCCGACTTGGAAAAGCTGGTAAATTTTGGGCCGTGAAGATAGAAAAAATAATAGTAGAAAACAATAAGTACAATATTATTAAAGTGTTGTTTCCTTTCATTTGTTTTGAATATTCCTATACATGGTGGATATAGTGGAAGACCAAGGACCTTGGTCCAAAGTAGAATAATTCCCATTATTATTTTTATAATCACTAAAATTTATTTTTGTTTGTGCATGCCCTGACGGGCATAAGCGGTTATCCAATCTTTGGATAGCTAAGTAAGAAAATTTAATATATAATAATAGTAACTAATCCCTCGGTTTCATTTCTTCGAAAGTTGGGAAATTTTGTTGGTGGAGTTGGGAAAATTTGGAATCCCTCTCCCACCTAGTTTTTATTTTGGCTACGGCCCTGCAAACGGTTCCCAGAATTCAAAAAAAAATTATAAAAAATGAAATATCAACAACTTCACTGAGAATTATTGTTTTATTCAAAATGCAATTTTTCGAGAAAATATTTTCCCTTTCCCTGTTATACCACGAACATTATTAATCTCTCACAAAATTCAATGGAAAATCACCTTTTTTTTACTTGAAAATTATATTTTGTGTACATTTTTAATATTTTATTTGGATTGCTTTAAAAGGCTTCTTCAAAATATCAATGTATCAGAAATGATTTTTTCTCAAAATCAGCAGTGGTTTTTTTATTGAAACGTCTTTTAGATGATGTACAAAAAGTGATATTCCACCATCAATTAAAAAAAAATGTTTCCAGTGCTTGGGTGTTTTGGTCATATCATGAGGTGTTTTTAAGGCAGTACTGAATATTTTGATTCACAAAAATTATTGGATATTGAGGACAAAAAAAAAAAGGTTTTCACTGAATATGGCGAGAAACAAATGATTTTTGTAAGGAAAATATCAAAAACGAAAATAACACATAAGTTGTGAATTTTATACAACTTCTATAGGTATTGAGACGGTCTAGTTTCAATGATAATTTCTTTCCACCCCTAAAATTTACCCCATTTGATCCTACCTTGAGTGAGAAGATTTTAATTTATTTTTTGTGCTACAAGCGGAAATTTTATGCCGTTACTAACAATGCATTGCTATTATTTTTTTATTTTCTACCTGTCTTAGAGTCTTCTACACTGGTCTATTAGTTTTAATCATTGAATGAATTGCTATTTTGAATATGGTAATAATCTCTACAATGAGACGATCTATATTCTTTGAAAATCCTCTGATCCGTGCCAGAAATCGCATGTTATCAGGTTAGACCTCGGTAATTTTTAAATTATATATCTCACTCCATAGAAAAGAATGATTCTTTGCAAGGGATAAGTAGATATTTCAGAAAAAATAGTTGTCAGAAACCTGAAAATTGATGACTGTATATAATTTCCCGATGATGCTCATTTGGTTAACAAAATACGTGTCGATGTAAAAATGTTTTTAATTGATTTATATAGGTCATTTTCAAAAAATTACATGTGCCTTGTATGCAAAAAAATCGTATATAAAAATGTTTCAAGGTTTCACACATTTTCCCTACTCTGACAATTGCTTCTGGGCCATAGGAGAATAATGTGGCAGAAATGTTTATGTCTCTTTCGAACTGAAATACAACGAAAAACATTGATCGAAGTAACAATTAGAAATAATAAAATCGAGATCTAAAGGTATTTGTAGTACCAAACGTTTCATATGCTACTGCAACACTCATCTTCAGTTGTCTGAGAGGACGGAGATATCATCTCATAGCAGTAGTAGTCGTAACAATGACTGACTGATTCGAATTTGTGTTTCTCACCTTATCGAGAACATCGATACTTTATATTGAATACGTCAATTATGTCTTGTAGAGATATATCTTGTTTGTTATTGGATTGAAAAGAGTCTTACTCTGTCTTCCACTGCAGCTATAAGGCAACTAATTCAAATCAGAGCCCACCCATCAATGTTCTGTACAGCATCGTGAATGCCTATCACCACTGATAAGACCTATGGCAGGTCGAATCACCACTTTCTTTAATTGTATCACGAATGGTTTTCCTAGTTTGATTGATATCGTATTCAGAACAATCGCTTTTTATTTCACGAGTTTCACTATTTTTCTTCATTTTGGATCAGCACGAGTTGTGGTACAAAACTTACTATTAAAAAAAAAGACGTTGAGTACAGAAAGGCATACGTGGACACTGAGAAAACTTATCTCTTAAAGATGCCAACCGCTACTGTGTTCGTTAGTTTGATTCCAACTCTGAGACATCGGTTTAACATGGAAGGCTTCAACATCTTGAAGGATCTTCAATATGGCTCTTGAAAATAAAGATCAACAGGCGACCTCTTACAGTATGTCACCCATATTTGGAATAACGCAATCGAGAAACATGGTGAGTTAAAAGCTGTTGCTCTTGATATTTTTAAGACATTTGACCATGTATGGCATGAGAGTTTGCTGGCCAAACTTTGATGCTATTGCTTGTTGGATCATTTTTGTGTATGGCTCATCAACTTTCTGTGAGAACATTCCTTGCAAGTGGACGTTGATGGATATCACTTGAATACTTTCCCGTCAACGCTGGTGTTTTCCAGAGATCTATATTGTCTCTAACCCTCTTTATATTGTATATCAACGACTCATTCCTAGACCAGATAAATGCACGTTATGCATCAGAAACCTCTAAACTCATCGCGTGTCTAAGATGAACCAAAGTGAAACTATATTTTCAATATTACCATTCACATTCGGAAAATGAACCAACATTATTACCAGTAGCTACTCTTTACGTGAGGTAGGTGATCATTGGGTCCGAATTCGTGTGACTGTGAGGAAAAGTACAGATTTCTTCATTTTCCTAGCTAAGGCTTCTTCGCAAATGTGGGCAAATCGATATGATTTTGGGATCAAAGATCTTCTTACAGGTGGTATATTATGTATTAGGTATTTTCTTTTGATACTTCTTTGTATCTGTGTTGCTTTTCTTTATTTCACTGTATTGAGAATGAGTGAATAAACTAACAAGATTGATCTCACTTGGAAAAGTGTCAATTTTGTTCTCGAATCGAAATGTTCATCAAAATCAATATTCTGTTAAGCTAACTAGATAAATGTCTTCGTAACCAATAATTTTCCAAGTTGTATCCTAAAGCTATAGTACTTCAAAATACCTCATGCAATGTGTATTAGCATAAATATCCATTTCAAGTATTATAAAAAAATCAATCTTTTATAAAGCACGTCGATTAACAGGATATCACGAAAACCATTCATCATCTTTGCCATAATACACAATGAAAAGTAAATATATATTTACTGTCGTCCTGAGCTTAGCGAAACTTGCAATTTATTATTCATTCTCAGCCGTAAATAACGATAATGAACCTAAAAGTCGATCCATATTGTTCTTTCTGCTCCATTCAAAATCTAGTAGACCAAACACTGTTCAAATCCGAATTGGACAAACGTGTATATCGACGTATCAAAAGCATGGCTATCCGCGAGTTAGTCTCTTCCCGCTCTTCGAACAGCTAATACGAATAGGCGCACACTCGATTATGAAATGCAATGCTCGGGACATGTGACACTATTTTTTGTTTGACAAACACCGGGCGGCTAATAAATCGGAACTTGGCACGCTGTTTTTTTCCTTTATTATGCCTTCTACGTGGAGTTCGCGACGTGATTTATTTGAGTTGTTTGATTGAATGTTCAGTTGTGCGGGATGACAGTTGAAGAACACGCGATTTCGCAAATCATTTTAGTCGGGTACTAGACACGATGTGTTTTTGAATTTTGACGTTTGTGTTTGTAGTTTTTTCTCGCAAAATGCTACTTGGAAACGCAGTTTTGAGGTGAGTGAATCAGAATTTGTTGAACTTCGGATTTTTATCATATTGTTTGAAAACCTTTTAATATGATGTAAATATTTGAATAACAAGGAATTTCTGAGTGCGAGTCGAGATATAATAACAATAATTAATTCGAAAGCTGATATCAAATTTGAATAGCTTTTCACACATTGATTACGACAATCACTCAAATGTGTAAGATGTATTTTTGGTTTTTTGTTTGTGCTTGGAGAAAAGGCGGAAATTGATCCAAATTAAAGGGGGTCCTTTGAAGTATGAGTACCTACTTCTCAAAATATTTATATAAGTGGTAGGTAATCACTCAGTTGTTTTGCTAAAATGTTTTATAAAATATCGAAATTGTATTATTCTCCGGTTCATTCTGCTGATAATCTGTGAAAACTATTGATCCATGATGATTATGCAAATTTCACACTATAGAAAAAATCCTGAAAATTGTACAGTTATTATCACTATTAATTTTCAATAATTTAAAAAATATTGGGACGATGGTGATATTATTTCAAAGGATACTTTTTTAATTTTATTTGAATTTATGAGAAATAACTTGGTGAAAATTGATAACCTGATAATATTTTGTTGAGATTCAAAATTTCTGCTCACCTCTTTTAATACTTCTTTGTGATTTTTAAATTGCATGGATGGCAAAATCCATTCTGCTTTTTATAGAGGACTCTTACTTCGATGTATAATATTTGTTTATAAAATTTTTTTTGAAAAAAATCAACTCGATAATGAGGTTCAGCGATTCTCAAGCATAGTTTTCGTTTGATCGTGAATATAAATGACCATGTACTTATGATTATACCAATCAACTATAATTGTATAGTTACATTGACTTCAGTTTCATAATTATGTTTTCACTGGAACTGTGGCTTCGGTTTTTTGTTTTTAGTTGTTCCCCTTTTCAATACTCCCAATCATTGACTAGGCGCCTAAAGATATGTTCCAAAAGTAAATGGAAATATGATTTAATATTTCTGAAATCACCGATATTGTGTTTCTACTAAAAAAGTGTTTGGATATTAAACACTTTTTTTTTTTTGAAGCATAGTTATCCTAAACGATAGGGTGTGAATTCTCATTATATTTTATTATTTGCAGAGTTAAGTATTAATATACAATTTTGAACTTGATGGAAGATTTATTATGACGAATTTGTGATTTGTGTTCAAAGTGCCGTTTTGAGCTTGAATTTGAGTTACAGTTTAGTTTCGAATTATACAGGGTTGCCAAACGAAACAAACGTTATCAAAAAGTGCATTAGCATTTCAGGGAAATGCAAAAAACTGTAGCTTTTTGTTTAAAAGGAATGGACGTTTCCTGGTATTTTTTACTCTGTCACTTCCACCCACAAGAATGCTAATCACCTCAAAAATGTTAAATGGATTTCGGGTTAAACGTTGTCACGGAGTTTTTATCAAACTTTCATCGGGTATTTTCACCTTCCACAATCTGGAAAAATATAAAAATTGTAATGGAGAATTTTATAGTGGTGTAGTGGCAAAATTTTAACAACAGTGACATATTTCCCATTTTAAAATTCCTTTGACATTCAATCGCCTTCTGGAAATAAAGCGAACCAGCGAAAAAAATTACCAATAATATTAAATTTTTCTGCATTTCTGAAGATAGAGACAGATTTTAGCAGATTAAATACAACAAGTTACTGATACTTGTGATACACTGTTTGGAACTTTTCGTGTAGTAATGAATATTACCGGATTTTTTTTCCATTTTGTATGATTAATTTGATCTTCGTCTTGAAGATGATCATTTGGTGATCGAAACACTTGTCGAGGTGTTAAAATGACGGTTTGGTGTTGAGAAAAAAACTCCAGTAATATTGAAGTTACTGATATATGAAACATTTTTATTTGTGAAAAATATTTTGGCATTTTACGCATTAACTTATCGGGGTGAAGTAAAATGTTCTTCTCACACCTGTATACAACAGTTTTTTTCAGATTGTAGAATGTGAAAATACCCAATAAAGATCAATAGAAACTCTAATATCCCTCATTAAAATGAATTTCGTTCAAAACATCAATAGTACGTATGAATGCCATTACGTACCATCATCGTGACAAGATAGATTAAACTTATCCGTGACATAAAGTCGTGATGTTATGAATGAACTGAGGGCTTCTTGTGAGGTTATCCAGATTGATACTGATGAGACAATAGGACAAGTGTCGTATTCCGAAACATCGATGTCCGTCATTGAGGATGACTGTTCCAAGTAAGTAAAATTGTATCACTTTCATACACTATATTGTATAGCGTTCCTTTGAATCATATCTGGTTCAATTCCATACTCCAAACAAACTGAATAGGAAAAGGTACACGTCAATGGTTATATGAATGGAGTTGTTTCGAGAGGGCTTTTTTCTTTGTAAATTTTTCATATTTTTTGTAATGTTTTATTTTTGTTTTCAAAACTCGCCCGGAGTGGTTCGATCAAACTACCTGCACTATTTTTCATAATCTTATTCAAGGTGATATTTGACTTACAATAAAAAACTATATATTTTAAATAAAAAAATATATCTTTTAAATAAAAAAAATTCTGTGAAAAGGGATCTAGAATTGAAAGTGACGAATTTCAAGTACATCAATCTACTAAACCCTGCAGATAATCCTTCTTCAAAATATTTCTCAAAATATTTCAAAATAATAAAAAAAGTGTAATATTCTTTGTACATAATTTATTTTTGTGGAAATCTTATATGAATTTTTACTTTTTGGAGAAAGCATTGGCAAACATTCATGAACAGAATATATATAAATAGAAAAAAACATGAAGTTTTCTCCAAACAAAGATACGTGGGATACTCAAAATGTTTCTGATTTTACGAATACTTCATCAGCGATTCTCCCTACTGAAATTCAAATCCGCTACCACAATTTCAGAAATTTTATTTACCTCTATAAAATGATTGTCCGATTCCAAATGTCTCTTTTGTCACAACCTTTCATGAATGTTTGAAATGTTCGTGACTTCGTAGTATTTTAATTTGGAAAGCACTCTCCATACAAACTCCTGGCTTCGAGTGCATTACCATCAACAAGCTCATAAAAGTATTGCATATCTGCAATTTCAGAATTCATTTAATGAACCTTGTTTTAATAGTATTGTTAATTTTTATGTTTTGAATACGCGACAACTACATCGAGTAGACAACTGTTATCACTGTTTTATGTGTACAAAACAAGTTTACCTATAGTCAACTTCAATTCTTTTTTCATCCTTAATAAAACACAATTTGATGACTAAATATCTATATTATTAAATTATCTATACGTTAAATAAAAACCAAGAGATCATATTCAGTCTGGAAAGAATGATGATTCCAGAAATAATTTTTATTTTAAATGTCACCTTCATTTGGAAGAATGAAAAAAAATTTTTCAAATTATATTTTTCCTGAACATTCTTTATGTAGTTCAGCAGTTGAGAGACGTTTATGATTTATTCATATGCAGTTTTTTCTCTCAAAATAATATTTTTGAATATTAGTCTTCTGTCGATCCCATAGATGCAAAGAAAGATGTCCTCGCTTTCATTTACTTCATATAGAAAACAATTTGATTTACCGGTTCAAACCCCCACTTTATTTTTTTGGTGATTTATTTTCGAAATTGGTTTCGAATATTGTAGTTACTTCATCAAAATTTATGAAAAATGTTACGGTAATAATAGTTATAGCAGTTATATGTTATAGTAGCTAATTGGTTGTATGAAATAGATATTCTCAACGTGATGAAATATTTCTCGTGATTCAGTGGAAACTTGAATCAGGAAGAACATTTCGATTTTTTTTTGACTTTTTCTCTACAAAAATCAATTGGAAAATTTTAGGAATTGTGGACTTCAAATTGCACTTTCAGGTTTTCTTATAGTTGTGCTTAATCCTATTTTATATGATAGACCCATGAAAATTAAAAGAGGAATGAATTTTCAGCAGACTAAGAAATAACTATGGGATTGGAACCTTTGGTGTGAAATCTGAATAACTTCTTTGATCAATTACCCAAACATCAAACTAATATTTTTGCACTCGACGCTCGTTTCGCCAACAAAGTTAGCATCCTCAGGAGAAGAAAATTGATCTCTAGTCTAATACTTACTCTAATTATTTATATACTCAAATTTGTTACCTGTGTTGTATACCTGCAGTCCAATAT
>WOGP01001230.1:0-19916 GCA_015342065.1 Leptinotarsa undecemlineata | reverse complement strand
TTTGATTTTATATTGTAACTTTTATTTATATCGTATTTAGTGTTTATATTCAAATCAGTGTTTATACTGTATTCATTGTTCTATTGACATACCTATACAATTTTATTATTTTTCCTCCAGAATGTAATGAAAAATGTATAATTGAGGTGAAATAAAATTCTATTCTATTCTATTCTATAATTATTATCATGAATACTGTTGTTGATTTTCATCAACTGATGGGTCAGTGTATTTAATAAATAATAATAAAATAGATATTGACAATTTATGTAAGTGATATTTATCCACAGAGTAGAATCCGTGACTCAAATAATTTTTTTTTATTGACAAACCGAGATGTTTATATTCATTGAGTAGATGATTAAAAAGCTTATAATCTTCACTATTTTTTGAGATTCACCTAAACAAATAAAATTTCACCAAATTAATTCATTAGCATTTTATCAGCATTATTCTCTTCGTCTGTTTAGAAAGTAGTTCAACTTTGTCCTTATTTCAGTTAGCATATTGAAGATAAAAGGTGTTATTCTCAACTGAATGAATCTTAGGTTTCGGTGTTCTCTAAAACCAGTATCTACAATATTTTTGATTGTTTTTTTGTAGTGTAAACAGTTTTTTATCGTCAGTAGAATTGTACCAAAGGACACCATAGCTATTTTCAACGTGCTGAAATGGACAATATTTTTTATTTGACGAAGGATGAAAAAGTAAAACACAATTTACTTTGAAGTTCCATGTGAGAGTATTGCCTTAGTCTATATCCAAATTAGAAGTGTGTCTATTTTCAATACTATCAATTATACTCTATAGTTCTACCAAAAGTCACTTCCCAAAATCCGGGTCGTGAGATGTCAACTTTCTTGCACGTAGTTAAAGTTCAACAAACCCGCTAGGAGAAAACTCGTTAAATAATAATTGCCAAAATAGCTGTTTCTTCTGATTTCAAGTTTATTTGAAAGGGAAACTATACATACACAACACACACGTAGGTACATAATGTAATACTGAATTAACTTATATTCACATCCTGACAACTTGAAAGAATGTGTAAATTTTTAAATAGATATAATTCTTTTGCAACCTACATAACTTTGTATTCGAAAATTCAACCTTCAACTGCCAAGTCTCCAAATTTTTATTCTTATATTCTGCAGACCGAATTCTAAACACCATGTAAAATGGAGAATGTAGAAGAATGGAATATTTAAACTTATGAAGACTTGAAATCTGTTTTTAAGAATTTGTTTTTCCGTTAATCAGTTGTCGCCACCATACGAACGACAACTCTCAGAAGTGGAGAAACTTGTGCCAGCTAAGGATTAACGAGGTCTTGCCTTTTAACGTGTGATTCCTAACACTTCAAATAACTTCCTCAATGATCATACATGATAGAGGAGCATTCATTGATTGGATTGGAAAAGTAGAAAAGTTGTATATAATGAAGAACATTTGTCTGCCTGATTTCATGATGATGAAACGTATTTTTTAAGTTACCATTGAAATCGTGCTGTTTCAATCAATTCAGCATTTTATATATAACCTAAAGAATATTAGTTTTTTGACTGTTTTCTCTTCAGTTGAGGTTTCTTTTGAATTTTCGCAAGAATATAAATTTATAAAATTAAATCAAACCCTTAGATTTTGTGAAATTCATAAACATTCTACAAATAAAAGACCAACCATCATGTTACTTATCCTACCTTGTATTTTTTGTAATGAAAACAAACGAGATATTAAAAATATCTCATTAGGTCTGATGACTTCGTAGACTGTTTTATGGGGAGACACATACGTATTCAAAAAGTGAATATCTTGAAGTTCCTACACATCATAAGACATGGAAAATGCCTGCCGAAAAATATTCCTTGTATGAAAAATATTTCAAGTGATACCGAAAACTCTTATATTAATATTCCTGTCAATAATGTTTCTTGATAATTTTTGCAATATTTTTTTTATCTAAACTATTTTCTTATTTCAGTGGTCTGGACAGCTCTTCTTGTACCCAGTGTGTATCTCTTTTCAAAAAACTTGCCCAAGAAGGACGGACAATCGTAGCTACTGTACACCAACCGTCCGCACTACTGTTTGAAATGTTCGACAAATTGTATGCTTTATCAGAAGGAAAATGTATATACGACGGAAGTACCAGTAATTTAGTAAATTATTTAGCGAATCAAAATCTTCGATGTCCACCATATCACAATCCTGCAGATTATTGTAAGTAGTATTCTTGTATTAGCAAATCATGGAATGTGCAAATTTTATCTGATCCTCAAATAAGAAGCCAAAAGGACCCTCCTTTATATATGAACAGATCTAAGAATTATAAGCGCACCACACACCCTCTCACAAAAGTGAGAGTTCAAATATTGTTGGCGATTGTAGTCGAAACAGGGACGACTATGTTCATAATCAATCAATTTGTAAAAAATATTGGACGCTATCCGATTCTACTACATACAAATTCAATCAGATCTTGTTCGAACTGGAAAGACAAAATACTTAGAATCTGTGAATTACACTTCGTGTAAAGTCAATTGATAAACACATCAATATTGAATTATAATCATTGTGGAAGGAAAATAAACACCTAACTTTTAATGCCTTGAAATGTTTGAGCACATTCACCAAAAAAATTAACAAACATTGAACAAATGTTTAAATATTGATTTTATCAACGGAGGATTGAGTATATACCAGACCTGAGTTGAATTGTTGCGTTCAGAGGTGAAATGTTTACAGTTAGTTCAAGAAAAAGTATATAGATAGTACACTAATAATAAGGTAAAATTTTTAAAGTTGAAAGTTATTATACTATCCTGGTTAGATTAGGTGGAGTCTAGAGTCTATGTTCCCATATCGAATTGATAGCTAATAGATGAAAGACCTCTTTTCCATAATCATAACCAGATAAAAACAGGAAATATAAAACTCTGGAGAAGGTGATTCAGCTCTGGAGTGTAACATAAAACATTGAAGAAGGGTTTATGTTAGTTTCGTCTTGAATCAATTATAGGGGACAGGTAAAAACTCTAAGATATCATATAGAATGTATCGTCGATAATAAATCAATTCGCATCTCAACAGTGCAATTATTTAAAAAATAACTAACGTTAAACGATGATGTAAGATACATCAATCGCATAAAATTCAAACCACAAATTGGTACTAAACCGTAGAACTAATACATCTGCCCACAACGTCGTTCTGAACGGAAAAAGTATGATTGCACAATAAGTATATACAAGGTATTTACAGTTTTTTTTCAATAAATAAGATGACGTGAAAAGATTTCTAAAATCTCCCAAATGAGGAGATATCTAGTGAGCAGATGCCAAACTCCTGGAATTATTTGGATTTCTCCAAATTTGTGTTAGTTGCTGTATCTATGTATTTATGTATCTATGTATTTTAGATACAGGATATCCTATGTCTCTAAGCCACAAAATGTCATAGGCTAGATCGCGGCAACACATATTTCCTTCTTTGTTTCTTTGTTGGTAGGTACAATAGCGTTTTTTCCCTCATTGTTGATGAAAGCTATTTTCCGGTTTTTTTGGCCGTGCTTGACAGGTTTTCTAGTCTGACATTTCATCTACTACTGCAGTACACGTCATCAAAGGCGTTTTGGTAATGGTCGCAGTGTTTGAGTTGTTGTTCCCGTTGTTCCGAACGCAGTAATTTCGAGTGCCTTCGTTTGATTTGTCGGTTTGCCGGATTCTTTGTAGCAGCGGATCGATCTACATGGAAACCACGAAAAAACTGTAGGTGCCTGTCTCTCAGCTGTAGCAGAACATGCTATCAACAAAGAAGGCACTCACAATATCTCATTCGAATATACAGAAATACTCGATAAAACTCTAAATTACTATCCAAGAGTATACTGAGAGGAAATAAAAATTCAAAAACACAGGGATACTTTCAATAGAAAAAAAAGAGGTAATGTGCATTGATGAAATCTGAATATTTGTTCTTATAGGTACACAAACACGGTCAGGTAATCGAATCATGCGAAACCAATCCCTGCCCATTAATAATAATATGAAACCAGAGTCAAGGCATTCGGAACAACACCGTTACCACATCGCTTTTGATAAGCTCTAAAGTAGTGGAAGAGGAAACGTCAGGCACGAGAACCGACAAACCATGGCCAAAAAACCCGAAAACTAGCTTTCACACAGTTACCTTCGGCCGTGAAAGCCTACATTTTTCATTGTCATTTGAACATGTGCTATCAACGTCTGATACTTCTTTTCTTAAGGAGAAACGCAGTAACGTCATGTTTGAATTTAGTTTCTGAATTCAGTTCCAGTCCGTTTAGAATGGATCCAGACTAAGATCTCAGTATGTGTATGTTCAACATTGAAAATAATTTTAAACAGATATGGCCTTACAAATGTAGAGGTCTCCTACGGCTTGATAGGTTATTTAGTGATTTCTAAAAATAACAACGTGGAGATAAGTTAACAAAACAAATCATCTTATTCTATCATCTGTTTCCAACACATGAACTAAAAAGTTCCAGGCCTAAGCAAGAAAACACGTTTTTTTGTTCAAATTGACTTAGTTCATCAAGGTAATCTCCATCATCAGCCACACAATCATTTCAGCACCGCTTAAACATTTCAATACCACTTTTGTAGAACGATTTGTATTTTGCTTCAAAATAGGCATGCGAGTAGCTGGGAACCAAATCTGGCGAATACGGTGGATGTTGAATTCGAAATTCATTTCATGTAGTTTTGCCATTGTTATGATTGACTTGTAACACGGCGCGTTGTCTTGTTAAAACAACATTTTTTTCTTCGCCAAATAGTAATTTCTTTGCAATTTCGGCCTTCAAATGATCCAATATTCACTGTTGATGATATTTTCCTCCTCAAAATAGTCGATGAATATTTAACCACGCACATCACAAAATACCGAGGTCATATTCCAGCCTATTGTTGTGCTTTCGGTCGCTTTGGACGAGGTTCACCATTTGTTTGATTCCGAAGTGAAGTGATGAATCCATGTTTCATCTATTGTCACATATCGACGAAAAAATTCCTGTTTATTATGTTCAAACATGGCCAAACACTGCTCAGAATCATCAAAACGTTCTTGTTTTTGGTCAACAGAGCATTCTCACAGTCAAATGTCCATGCAATATAAAGACAACACTTTCTTTTGATATCTTTACAATCTCAGATAACTCACTCAATTTAACTCATTGATCATTGAAAACGATTTTGTGGACTTTTTTTTTGTTTTCTGGTTTTACTGCCACATTTAAACGTCCGCTGCGTTCTGCATCATCGGTGTCTTTACTATCACGTTTGAAGTCAGCAAACCTACGTTTAATTGTTGTTTCTGATGAAGCGGAATCCTTATAACACTTTTCAAGCCATTGCTTCGCTTGAACGGTCTTTTTCCCTATCAAGAAGCAGTGTAAAATCAAAACACGAAATTTGTTTTGATACATTGTTCTGAAAATAACAAAAGTAGTGTCACTCTTAGCACAATAACTCACAAACTCATGAGTAGAATATCATGAAATTTCAACAGCCCATGCAGTATTTCCCTCTATTTCAATTCCAGTGGAACCAATATATGCAAACTGAAACTGAAAAGCACACTTCAGTCTTTTTTAATTCTGAGCTGGCAACTTGTACGTTTTCAAAAATCTCCAAAGCATTTTAACACATAGTCAATTATTAAACTTACATTGAGCCAAAATTAAATGTAAATTGTGGTTATGAGATTTGCCTTTGGTATTTGCATGCAGAGAGTTTGAATCTCAAAAGAAAATAATACTAGAAGAAGCCTGTTCACATTTGTCACATTTTTTTTCAACTCAATTTTCCATAATGTACGGATCTTAAAATTTTTAAAATGCGTGTCTTTGTATTCAGAGGCAAAAACCTTTTCATCATAAACAATATTTTTCAAAACTAGAATAGTCGTCACTACCGATAATTGCCCGTTCCGCCCTACAAAATCAATATGTCGTATAAAACTTCTTCTAGAACTGGTGTTAAAAATTTATGACAAGTTGCCAGAATTTCCCAAAATGTTGAAACTTGAGAATACCTCTAAGTTCAAACTAAAACAAATTTTAATGGATTCATTAGCTGAGTCAGTTTTAAAATATTGTATAAGATCTTGAGGGGATTCATTTGTTAACTCCATCGATAAGCAACAATATGTACTGATATATAAAAAACATAAATGCTTTTCAACAAAGAAATCGCAAAAATAAATTAAGATTTTTGGCATAAGAAGTTTTAAATGTTTTCTGGTGCTCAATCTATATGTGTCACAATAAAGAAAATATATCGCCTATAGAATAAGTATGTGTGTGCTATGCTACACATGTGAATCGTGTACAATATACGGATTCTACCAAACTATGCCTTCAAAATGGACACCAATATGTCTTGGCACAACCTTGTCGCTGGAATTGCAAAGGATGTTTCTCAAACGAACACTTTTCCGAACCAAAAAACTGTAGAGGCTCTGCAACTTTTAATGCTTTATAAAGCTCATATCGGACTTTCTTCGGAGTATTGTTCTCATGTATGGAGTTCTGCCGCTAAGCATACCCTGAAGCTGCTGGATTCGATCCAGAAAAGAACCATCCGTCTGATTGGTTAGAAATTTGTCTTTCTTTTATAGGTACGTTCACGGGAAGTGTCCAAGTGACGCGGCACATTTGATTCCACCAAGAGCGGTACATATCAGAAATACGCAACGGATTGTGGCTGCTCATCGTTTTGAGTTCACCTCGAACTTCACTGTTTGAGAGCTCTTTCTACATAAACTGCGTTTATGTGTAATAAACTTCCTCAGAACGTTTTTCCAAATGAATTTAATCTCCAGATAATAATATCCAACGTGATTCACCACTTCCGCACGGACACCGATTTAAGAATGCCTTAAGGTTTTTCCTGTAGTGCTTGTGTTTTGTTCTTGAAAAAAATCCCTTCGTCTAGTTATCCACCATTGCTTCATCATTCAATTGCTTTACGTAATTTAATTCAATATGGATCACCCAAAAACCACCTAAATCCACAATACAAGCATACATTTGCTCAGGTAATATAATATTAATATTAATAACGTTTATTTACACTGAAAAAATATACAAATACATATTACAAAAGTTACATACAATGTTGGTGTAGAATAAACTAGTTAACCACAAAAATCATAGCTTGCGCGTGTCTTTGGAAATGATGGGTAATATCTGGTATAAATGTTGTATTTCAGTGTGGTAGAAGTTTACTCAGATGATTTTCATGTCTAAAAGTGAGAAAATCAAAGATTTTGTTCAACAGTTAAATTGCTACCTAGCGGTTTCAAACATCTTGTTCGCATATAAGCCTCAACATTTGGCCGCTATTGATACATCTGAAAACAGGTAAATGTGCGCTTTCAAGTTACACTTCTTGCATTCAGATGTTTTCTTATTGGGCTTGTAGAGAAACATATTCTAATACTGAGGTTTCAATCAACAGAATATCATCAAAAAGATTGTTGGTTTTTTGGAAATACCTAGTGGATGACATTTACAGCAAGTGTGACTTCAATTAAATGGATGGATAAAAATCCTTCCGGAGGCCAGAAAAAAATTACGACAATAAAAAAGTGAAATCCTGTCACACTTTTCCTTCTTAAACTTTTACTTTCATCAAATATCAGATACTAAACAAATAAATTTACATTCCAAGCAATAAAAAGTGATCTCTAAACTGACTTACCTCATTCATCTCGAATGTACTAATACGTATAATTTCATTTTACCTTCTGGTCTTCACGTGCGAATGAAATCCTTGAAAACTATTCAGAGTTGAATATTATTTGAATGGATATTGAATTTGCGATGAGATTGACTAACAAATGCAATTATGAATGCAAATATATGTTTACTGTTTAAATCTGCTTAATGTGCAACATAGCAAATTCTCAAATTTTTTATTTTCCACTCACAAGAGTGAAACGATAAAAAATTCGTCGGATAGATCAGGAGTATATAAGTTGACGCTCAGAAGAACGGCTGATCGAAATCGGTACGCCGCAGGGAGGAATACTGGGACCTCTTCTTTTCCTTCTTTATGTTAATGACTTGCCCCGTTTCATTGAACATGGAAAGCCATCAATGTATGTCGAGGATACAAGCATCATAGTAATAGCGGAGAACGTATTCCTCCAGAAAGAAAAATTAACCCATGTAATTAACAACTTCACAGTATGGTGTCAAAAAAAACATATCTTTAATAATATGTCTAAAGCAGTTTGCGTTGACTTCATCAGCAAGATGGGTAAGTCTGATGACTTGAATCTAAATATAGATTCGGTTTCCTTGACAACCTCACCTCTTACAAAATTTTTAGGAACACAACTAGACAGCAAACTTGACTTCAAAAAACACATCAAATTCCTCTGCAAAAAACTCGCTAAAACGTTCTTTGTATTTGCGACTCTGAAAAATAACTTCATTAAAAGGCATTTGCTAGATTGGTATTACTCTCTCGTATATTCAACTCTGTGTATGAACATAACGGTTTGGGGTCAATCAGTGGAAGTAGAAAAAGTTTCTGTTATACAAAAAAGATTTGTAAGATTAATCTTCGATCTAAAATACAACGAATCATGTAGAGAAGTCTTCTCCAAAAATAAAATTCTGACGGTATTTGGTGTCTATCTTTATAAATTACTGTCTTACATCCCCTCAAATTTGTCATCATTCATTAGATTTCACGAAATACACGATTACTCCACTAGACAAAACCATGAAATTCATCTTAGGAAATGTAATCTTACGAAATACAAAAAATCACCAAGATATGCCGGAGCAATGGCTTTTAACCACCTTCCAGGAAAAATTACAAATTTTCCCGATCAGAAAGAGTTTAAATACATTTTTATTGGAAAACAATTTTTATTCAATTTGAATTTTTCAATCATAAAGAAAAGTGAGTTATGTATTTCTTTTTATATTACTTTTGAAATGAATGTGGCTGTATTTCTATATGTTTCTACAATTATCTTCGATATTCAGCTCTTATGTTTTTTTATATTGACCTGTCTTATGTATACCATGTGTACCTAAAAAAATTAAATATATATTTTATCTTATCTTATGTCGGTCACACGTGGAGAACATTTTCCAAAGAATAAAGGAACATAGAAATAGTTTCTGGAATGTGAAGACCAATTCCACATTTGCAAACCATATTTCAATAGAGATGCATGATTTCAACCACGACTATGGATTATTCCATTTACAAGAGAAAGTTTTGAAACTCAGTGTTTTGGAATGCTTGGAAATTAATGTATTGAAGAAATCTGATGATTTACTGAATGACTAAATACAATTGAATTATCTACTAATGTGAAAATTGGTAGTGAATTCTTTTATATTTCCAACAGTTTTTATCTGAAATTGAGTGAACTTATTCGTTATTGAGTAGTCTCATGGTTCAGATTATCATTATATTGTATAAGCCCATTCAATAAATTGCAATATTTTTCTTTCAGATGCTTGAAAATTTAAAGTATTTGTCACCTCAAATTAGGTGAAATTATAAGTACCTAATTAATATCCCACTATACATTATCTTATGACATTATCTTATGAAATGTCGAGTGACATTCCACGTCCAATGAATTTTAAAGCCCACGAATAACATTTGTCAACTTCAGATGAAGTAACAGGGTTGAAATAAAAACTATTCAACTTGTCAACAGAATTAATACTAGCTGAAAGGGTTACATTTTCAAAATATTGTCTCAAACCCTTTATCTGTGATTCTGATAAGGTGGTGTCTGTTTTTTAATCAATTACAGAAAGGAAAATAATGAAAAAATGGTAAATTATTCAGGTATTTTACTCATCAAACTGAAATATACAGTATTGAAGCCATCGACATCTCTTGTAGTATTGCCACTATCGCATTTGCCACTGTATATATATATATATATATATATATATATATATATATATATATATAATTTCGCTCAAGAGTCTTGTGGATAAATATGGTTGAACATCCAGAATAGTTTGATGATCAAAATAAAAAATGTGCACATATTCTCTTTCATGTTCAATGAGGGCACTGAGATTTTTTACATTCAGTTTCTTGAAGTCTTTCATGAGTTCTGAAACTCGTGTTTCAAGATACCTTCCATTTTGACCAACATAGTATTTGTGACAGCTTCCACAGTTCAATTTGTACACTATATTGGATGGTATGCCTTGTGAAGTTTTTGTTTTTTGTTTCGAGATAAAAATGCTTCCCAACTGCATTATTATCAGAAAAGACCACTTTATTTTGTTCGGTACTGTGTATTTTTTATCAAAAATACACAAGAATTGAATACCTTTGAGACCTTACTATTATTTAAAGAAAAAGGGATATAATTTCAAACTTTACCACTTCATCCATCAAGTTTTTCATATAAGTTTGTGAATTATGTATAGACTAATTACTTTTGTTGTAATGAATCCATTTACAAACAAATTTTCGGGTTGAGAATGGGTAATTGTATGTCACTCATTTATGCAGAATTGGTCATGGCAGAACTACAAAATATATGCATGAAAAAAATGTCATTTTCATTGCCTCTTTTCAAGAGATATGTTGACGATATTGTTACTTTCATTCCATTACAAATAAACAAACTGAAATATTACCTACTTTTCATAGTTTTCATCCAAAACTGAAATATCACCATTATGAGGAATTTAAAATGAAGAGCAATTACTATTTCCAATTCTGAGTTCCATAATAAAAATCTCCAATTAATTGTGAAGTACCTAGTAAAAATAATTTTCCTAGTGCCCTTATTAGAAAAATAATTAAAAAAAAGGTTAAAACCCAAATATAACAAAATTCCATTAGTAGAAAATGTATCTGATTAACTTGGAATGCTATTCAGTACCGAACAAATAAAAGTGGCCTTTTCAAATAATAATACAGTAGGAAAGCATTTTTTCTCGAAACAAATAACAAAAACACCGCAAGAAATACAATCTGATTTAGTGCATAAATTGAACTATTGAAGCTGTCACGAGTGATATGTTGGTCAAACCGAACGGTATATTGAAACAGGAGTTTCAGAACACATGAGAAACTCTAAGAAACTAAATATAAAAAATCAACAGCCCTCGTTGAACATCCAACTATTCCAGATATTCAACCATATTTATTCAAAAGACTCTTAGCGAAATGATATATATCCTCAAATGCGATAGTATTAACACTAGAAGAGATATGGATGACCTTAATATGAATAATATTTCAATTTGATAAGTAAAATATCTGAATAATTAACTATTTTTTTCATTTTTTTCTTTCTGTCATTGATTAAAAAACAGACACCACCTTATAGAATCACAGATAAAGCCATTCGTTTGTTTCATGTCGTTCTGTGTTAATACTGTCTCGAAAATTTGATTGTTGAAATGTTTTTTAATGTATGTTATATGTCTATTGATTTTTAAAATAGTAGATAATATTAACACGAAGAAACTACTTTTCGCTAAGTAATTTGATTGAGAACTTATTTTTTCTTGTAAAATTGAAACGATAATAATCGTATGAGTTTTGTGGGAGATGTGTTCATGAATATTCATCGTTACAGAGTCCTGAAGAAGAATTTAATTAAATTCGAAACGTTGGCAAGAAAACAGCTGTTTTTTTTTCAAGAAAAAATTGATGCTGTCACCCAACCAACTTTTATTCAGAAAAATTATTGGATCACCAAACTAGTTAACTTTCTTCATTTGTTTTTCCAGTTAGATTATTCAGTTTTCCATTTTTTTTGTCTAATAGGTATACTGTCGGATAAAATTTTTCTTTACACATATATATTCTGTTTTTTTTTGCCATATATTGAAGTGTAGTGGTACTCGTATTGAAGTATATTTATTTGCATCAGTTTTGTTTCAGATAACGAAGTATGAACACCCATGTATACTTGACGCAAGTGAAAAATCAGAGTTCGAATCTGATTTTGCTTTGCTTTCAATTAGAATTTATCGTAATTCACCGGCACTGTGGAAAGTTGAGTCAACGAAGTATTTTAATCAAGCTAAAAAGTATTAGGTAGATATCTATGAATAAAACCGTTGATGCGTAGATAAATATAGCAAGCATTTAACGGCTTGCTCACTAATTTCAATAGAGAATACTGAACTTTGAAAGAAGTGTGGAATAGTCACAATATAAACAACAATAATATACACATTGATAGGCTGCAATGTTGGGAGAGTAATAAAATATTCAAATATTCTAAATAAGTTCATGCCAGAAGCGAGGTAATTCAATGTAATGGAAAGCATTCAATCCGTAGAAATTGTTTTGAGCATCATCGTATTCTAACGAAATACTAGACACCACCCGGTTAGCTCAATCAGTAGAGCATGAGGCTCCTAATCTCAGGAAAATATTTTCGGACAGTCAAGCATCGTTGAAAGCGTTGGCAAGAAGATTTACGGACTTCTTGCAGAATCTTCCAGGATTGGCTCACTCTAAAGCGTCTATTCACCCTTCGAATCTTTATACCAAACAGTTGTTGGACTACAATAGAGATGAACTACAATGTCTAACAGTTCACTGTCATTTGAATCATCATATGCAGAGACTTGGACTGTCGGAAGACAATCCGACAGTGTGTGTTGCGTCTGTTTGGAAAATGATGAAATCGTACTCTTTTTATCCGACCTGTAAGACTACTCACCACATACAAACTAATCAGTTTCGTTGAGAAGCTGGGGTTATTTTATCAAGTGTGTATAGGTGTGAGCCACAATAAACCCTTGCGGATTACGGTGGAGAGTCGCATAGACCCAATTACTTTGAACTTAACCTAAACTCAGGACCATGGAATTAGGCTTCACGTCGGGCGCCAAGTTGTAGTAAAGCTTAACAAAGCTGTCTTTCAAGTCCAACGGTGTTTTGAATAATTTGTAGGTTTGGTAGAGAGTTAAAAGTCAAACTTTTCTAAAGTATCTAGTTTATTCAGAAATTCTGTTCAATTTAACCAAGCTAAAATATTAGATAAAGGACAAAGTCACAGTTGAATATTACAACCATTGCTTATTGAAGCATAATAGGGACGAATTAGCTATAACCAGGTAGGTAACACATCAATATTTGGTAATGTTCGCAATACTCCTATGGACACCCATATGCTAGAGACATAATCGTTTCAAATGCCGCTAGCGTTCTATTGTGCGAACTAAATCGTCCAAGACGTGGTTTATGAACGTATTGATACACCTTCAATATATTGATCAGTGCATATTGCATCACTAAAATTGAACCTATAGAGAGTACTTCACAGAATTGTCTGATTCGAGATTTATATATGATATTTTTTGTTTGTCCTGTTTTTTAATTTGAAACCATTCTATATGTATCTAATATGAATCTAATATGAATCTAATTTGAATCTGAATATACACAACGGAAAAAAAATATTGAAGTAGAAATGTGAAGGAATAGTTTCCTTTACACTATACCTACTTGAGTGAATTTTGTTTTATGCAATAAATGTACTCAACCAAATCATCACTTTTTCCACATCGTAGTTATTGTTTTATGTCGAATGAAAATTATAAAAAGTATTTGAACTTACAGTTACAATTTTCCGTTATAGTGATGGAGGTTGCGATGGGAGAACACGGGGCAGATATCAACGCTTTGGCAGAATCCTCAAAACTCGACCAATCCGCTAGTATTGAATATAATAATCATAAGGGTGAGCAAAATATATTCATTTTGTTTGTATTTTTAATAATATATTGTCGAATATAAAGCAAAAATATTGATTTTTGTTTTCGTTAAAAGTGTCTGGTGCATGAGAGAATAGTGGGCAAAGCTAAGACACAAATCCCGTCTTGAGTGAAGCTTCAGATGAGGCAACTTTGGCAACCAACCCAAAAAAAATCTACCAAAATTATTTACCGGTGTAATTCTTGAATTTTCTAGTGTTCTCATTTTGTGTTGCTTTTACAATAATTTGGAAAATTTCAGTTTCAAGTCTCCTCGTTTTACTGATATAATGATAACTCAATTAGGTGATTATGATATGATTATTAATGCTTATCAATTTTTACGACATTCATAAAAAATAATCAACTTTTAATGAAGTTCATTAAGTTGTTTTCTAAATGATGAGTATCATTTTTGTCACATGACATGAGTTCATATTCACATTCCAGTCTCACTGGTCAGGTTTACGGAATCGTTATTCGTTATTGTGTTCAGTGTTACGAAATTTCAACAAAACTTGAAAACTTGAAATAACTTCGAGTGCTTGCTATTACTTCAGTTCGAGCTTTATTCTCTCAAAATATCTGGTAAATCAAATTTTAAGAAACTAGGTAATAAGAAATTGAAAAAATTTAATATTAATTTTATCTTTCAAAATCTCATACTTTCATATCTCTCAACTCGACAAACTTTGAAAAAAATTTGTTTGGAATATAAATTGAATTCTGAAGGTTTGACACTCTTTTGAAGTAATAAATCGGATGGTTACAAATTATCAAAAATTGATGGAAATATACTTCGTCTCAAGAAGCTGTTGAAGCCTTCTGAATCAATGTTTTTGAGATGTCAGATAAGTGGAAAAATTGTTTAGTAAATTGGTTTGAAATCATAAAAAATTGTGTCAATCTTACAAGGCGAATATTTATAAAAAATCAAAGTTTGTTCCAAATAAGCTCAATCTAAGAAGATAATCTAATCAAAAAAAAAGTTTATTCTTTATTAGATTTCAACTTCCCTTCTAGTTAATCTCGCTGAAAATATTAATTAATTGAATATCTAAATTGACTGAAAATATTCGTATGTTGGCTGTCAGCTTTGTTTTCAAGTCTATGTATTCATTCGCCCCCATATTTAATGAAAATTTATTTGAAAATGTTGTTTTGTTATAAAAATATTTTGAAAATGCAGTTTTTTCAATTAATAAAGTTTTGACTTTTTTTTCATACTGAGTGAATTAAAACTGAAAAATAATATTTTCTGTATTTTTTAAAATGGATTATTCCACATTGTATTCCAAATTTGATTTTTATTTTTGAAAATCAGTTTATATAAGTACATACCGAGTGGTTCGAGTGAGTTATCCTACCATAAAAACATGGAAACAAGTGCTTGATTTGAACTCATTAACAATATTATTCTTCTCAAAATAATAAATTAAAAAATTATGTTATCGTTTGAGAAACGAGAACTGGGATACTGGAGGATTCAGTATTCAAAAACTAATTTTTCAAAAAAAAAATGTTATTTTTTAAATTTCCTGTTATTTTATAGGAAAAGCTGGACTTGAAATGTTTTTGGTGCTATCGATCTTGAATGAATCTAGTTAACGATGTCAACTATATAGATTTTTTTGTCCATAAGAGACTTCACGTTTAAAATCTGTTTAAAATCTGTTTTTCCGTTGATCAGATTGATTAACGGAACAGATTTTCCGTTATCAAGATTGATTATCCCGAACATCCTGTCATCACGAATACCCAAAAGGGTTAGTCACAAGAAGATCTATTAACATGTCTCAATTCCATTTTAGAAGTTTGTTTAATGTTCAATGTTTTTTTGTTCAATGGTGTTCCGTTGAAGTTCAATGGTGAAAATAACATATTTTTCAAACTACTTCTGGTATGACACTGGCACCACGAGGTATTCACCTCTACATTCCTAGATTTTTGGGAAAAAAATCCCAAGAAGAAATTACAGCTTGAAAGGTACGTTTCAAAATATCAATGGAATATTGTTTTCAAGTTTCAATTATATTAAAAAAAAATCTGCTGAAATAAAATTATTCTCAAACTTAATTCTGAATAGATTAACTTTCTCAATGCATTGGTATCTCAAACTTTTATATGAAACATTTTTTATCAACTCCACACCATCTCAAACTGATAGATGTGATACACACCTACTTTATATCGAAAACCCACTGTTGAAACCGTTCAGAATATTTGGTTATTCTTCTAAAACTACCAAGACGAACAAAAATTCAAAGGATAAATATATCTATGAATAATAATAAAATGGAATTATAATAAAATGACTTTTTGCTAGCTATTTTATGAAGTTTCTTTTCTATAGACTCTCCTCACGCGTCAAAAAAAAATCTTGTTTTGTCACGACTTGACCAAGATGACCCAATCTCTTGTTCTGTTGAAAGACTATTTTTCAAGAGAAAAAATATTTTATTGTCTTGGTGACACCACTACCACAGATATTGTAACATGACCAAAAATTGTAGTTTGGATATTTTTTGTATTAAATCTTTTAGAATGATTGTTGTTCTCGCCATTTTGGTAAAAACAATTCAAGCGTGCTTTCAATGGATTGATCAAAAGTTAATCACTTGAAAATTATAAACTCAAATCGTTCGTGTTCTAGCTAAGATTATAATGTGGCCTATTAGTATATTCTCAACAAGTTTCTGTAGCTTGACATCCTTGCTTTAATGTTTTACGAGAAAAATCCATATTAGATGATTCGTGTAATACCGCACCTTGTAGCATACCAAGAGATAGATAAATAAATAGCTCTGAATGGTCAAACTCATGAAACGCTCTAGGCGAGGCTTTCGCAGTCTGACGGTCCAAAAATATTATCTTCAATAATTATATTCATTATCGACGTAGTTAGTTGCCTGTTTATTTATCATTTGAATCAGTATTTATGATGGAGTTTCAATAATAATGAATATTCAAAGGTCTAGTTTTATAGAACGGTTTTACGTTTTTTTCTCACCTTGGAAAATTTTGGTATATTTTAGTAATTTCTATTCAACGATTTTTTGGTGGTGCATTGTTCTTTATATTTGTAGTAGTTTTTCATTATCATGAGGACCTCGATTTCTTTAGTTTCAGGGAATAGAAATGTCAAGAGAAAATACAAAACTGGTCGTGGTTTCGAAAACCCTATTCTTGATACAATCTGAGTGAATTGAAATTTTTCACTAATTTATGACACTCCGTTTATACGAAACTCCATTTTAAACCTTTTAAACTAATATGGAGATGTAAAAGATACAGCATTTTATCTGCATTATGATTTCAAAGTCTGTTAGTGTTTGTTTAAACAATATTGTTCATTCCTTAAACTATCGGGGAAAAGAATAATAGTCTATAGTTTTTTCCTCTCGAACAAATACATTTCCTTATTGTACAAATGTTCCCATTTAATTCAACTATCTTCACCTTATCTTTCTTAATAGTATGCACATAGGTTAGAAACCAATGAGAAACGTTCATTTTAAGCAATTATAAAAAAATACTATGATTTCTTATAGAATATAGAAATCTGGTTTATATGTACATTCCACAAATTAAAGTGTTCAATTTGATGGAGATCCCTATCTCGATCATGTTGACTTTGGCATGTTATGAGTTGACTTATAAATAATTGTCAAATATAAGTTTTGAGCTGTCATAATCTTACCTAAATTTACATTCCATCAAGTTATGGATCTTCTTGTAATAGTTTGGAGGTTTATTCTGTTTGTTCCGAGTAGTAATTGGTTCCATTTGCTTCCATGATATCTCAACAGAGCCGTTGAAGCATCTGAAAGGTCGAGGGAATTTTGATATTTGGAAATTCGCTGTAAAACTATATTTAAAACATTTGGAGCCATGGGGCTGTGTTTTAGGTACCAAAAATGAACCTAAAAGATCACTAAGTGACGTTAAAAATTGCTTTCATCGGTTGGTCCCTTGAATTATGTTTATGTTCATATTCAAAATACAACCACCACAAAACAAGTTTGGAATAACGACACGACGGAGTTGTTATAATATTTACGAAATTATAAGAGTGTAGCTCCATTAATGAGTGTGTTGAAAAAATGGTCTCAACAGCACATATTTATGTTACCTACTGTAGGTCACACGGTGACAGACGAAGTAGTAGAAAGGATATTATTTGTTGGTTTACCTTTTCGTTAAGAACCGATGATAATGGGTATTTTATAAAGGATGAAGAAAATAGCTTTTTTTTATTTACACTACGAGTTTTCATTCATTACGAACGGTTTCGGTTTGTTAGACCATTCTCAAGTAACTAATTTATTTTTCACAAAAAAAATCTTGAATATACAATAGAATAGTTGGTATATGTGTTTTTGGTACTTGCAATATGTTCCTGCAATAGGTACGTGAAACAACAAAATGTTACCTAAATATACCAAAACAATAATGATTTGAAAAATTACCAACTATTGATCCTAAAAACTATTCTTGTGGATTGGTAAAACTACCAATAGTACAATAAGCGATAGTACAGAAAAATACAGTAGGTAACTTAACAACTTAACAGGTGCTTACAATAAAAATGATCCAAGCACCTCTGTATGTCCAACTTCTCTTTCAATACATCTTATTGTTCGCTCATAAAATTCGTTTAATGTAGATCGCAACACATAACGGGACTATTTCTGCAATGAAATTGCAGTATAGATGGCACTAGTCTTATTGCATTCACAGCTTTTTCAATTATTATCAATCTTCAAAAAAAACTCGAAATTTCATGATATTCTGCTCATAAGATTGTGGTTTATACAGGACTATTCAAATTCGTTTCTGGGGATCTCGTAAACGATAAGAGATAGAGTGTCATTTGAATTATGACAAAGTTGCGTATTTCAGAGACCTATTCAATGATGTAAAGAAATCCAATATAGCTCTTTTGGTTCTGAAGATATACAGGAAAAACCAAAAAATCCCAAATTGTTTTTTGCCTATATCTTCTTTATTCGCAGACATTGAAAATTTGTCCACATTTTGCTACTGGCACTTGATGTGGGCTCTCAAAATATATCCATGAATCTTTTATACAGGGTGTCATCTGACTTGGGCCAACCCCATTTTTCAATACGGACCTGTATTATTTATTGTAGTTTTTGGATCGTAGACATTCACTTCATACTGAAAAATTTAATTCAATTTTATATTTCGGGATTTTTCGGTAATATTCGATTATAATTGTGTGAATTATTCCTTTTTAAATTACGGCCCTGGAAATTGGTTGACAGAGTTGAATAAAATCACAATGGCAACTTTCACGTCTTCCTATGTTCGAATTGGAGTCCTTCCATTTCGAGACAAATAATGGGACGAAATAATACCCTGCACGATCACCAGATCTTACTATATTGGACTATTTTCTATGGGGGACATTGAAAAATAGGATTCACGCTGGCAGAGAGATAGAAAATGTGGAAGACTCGAGATTGAGGATTTAGAATGATTTCGCAACAATGCAGCAAATAAGTGTATTAAGAGCAATACATAACATGAAAAACCAAGTTTAAAAATGTCTCGAAATGTAAGGACTCCAATTCGAACATTTATTGCGCCAATAATTTTTTTTGGGTACCTATATAAGTTACTTCATTTCAATTTTCATTACAATAATTATAGTGTTCGTTTTGAATGTTATCATTGTTATTATTTCTTTTTCTTTTTTAATATAAAATTTAATTTAATTTCTCAGCATGTAGTGAACGTCTAAGATCCAAAAACTATAATAAAAAATACAGGTCCGCATTTAAAAATTTGAAGATGGGGTGGCCCAAGTCAGAAGACACCCTGTATAAAAGATTCATGGATATACTCTGAGAGATCACATCAAGTGCCAATAGCAAAATGTGGACAGATTTTCAATATGTCTACGAATAGAGAATATATAGGCAAAAAAAATTGGGATTTTTTGGTTTTTCCTGTATATCTCCAGAACCAAAAGAGCTATATTCGATTTCTTTACATCATTGATTAGGTCTCTAAAATACACAACTTTACCACAATTTAACCGACACTCTATCTCTTATCGTTTACGAGATCCCCATATAGAGAAACGAAGTGGAATAGCCCTGTATGTTTGTTTTTTTGTTTGTAA
>WOGP01001229.1:0-19917 GCA_015342065.1 Leptinotarsa undecemlineata | reverse complement strand
CCTACCAAAAAAAAATCATTCCAATCGGTTAAAAAAAGTAAGTTTTATAAGGGTGCTTCCATCTTAAATGGGTCACACTGTATATTGTTGATGTGATGTAAACATGCTCTACTCAAATATAAATGTTACAAAATAATAGTCTCAAGAATTGTGAACCTTATTAAATATTGTAAATCAAAAAACATTTATCTGCCGTTGACTAATAGTGTTCATGATTTAAGACTGGTTTATTGCTAAGGTCATATTATTCACATTGAATTTTACTAGTTCAAACTTTGATTGTCTAATATGACTTTAACATGATTTGAAATCTATGAAAGAACAAATAAAATTAGAATGAATAACTAAAATATCAATTATATTTTAACAAAACAATCAAGACAAAAGGTGAAAACCGCCACAAAGTAAAAGGAAATATATAAGAATTGAAAATAAAAAAAGCGAGTGCTTCAGACTACACGACTGAAGTGAAACTTTTTTCGCTCCATCTATGAATGAATGAGTCTTTCCTTATCAAATAAAAACTAGTACTGTTGTACCTATCCAAAAGGTTTCAAATACGGTGAAATCTACAATACTAATAAATATACAATACTACAGAAACCCCGATACACAAATATTATTTTCATGGACTCATCAAAATAGTTACCAGTGTCACAGACATTATACTTGACGTCTATGAATTTCATTTTTGAAGTTTTGAATAAGATGATGCCAAAATACTTTAATGATTTTATTGTATTTAATATTCAAATTCATAATCATCAAACAAGATATACAATCTTACTAAGTTAATGAAATAATTATCTTATAAGGTTTTGAAAGAATACAATCAACTACCTAATAACATAAAAAGATGTGAAAAAAATTAATGAATTTAAAACTAGTCTTGTTATGCATATAAGATCTAATCACTAATATTTCATCTGATATCATCATTATATATTGATTTGGATTCACGGACCTATATACATGTTAATATCTTCTTTTGTTATGATTTTTTTTTCCTTTTTTCAATTGTATGTATAATAGGATAATTTTCCTATTCAATATATATTATTAATAAATACTTGATACTGATAAATTTTTTGTCCAGTTCCATGAATAAATAATTATATATGTAGTATTAATTATCCCACATTGATAAACTGAAGAAAATTCACACCTCTACATGTTTTTTGATGATGTAAAGTAACTATGTAAACCAACTCACTTTTAAGAGATAGTGATCGAATCCATAATGTGCATTTATTAGATTGATGGCCCTATCGGTAACAATAACAGACATGTATTTATTCAGTACTTCACTATAGACAACTGTTCGTCTCAATATAGGAACCCAGAAATGGGGAACTCTTCTACGGCGTTCCTTTCGAACTTCAAAACCTTGGACAACTTCTTCTCCACCCCAAATGTGATCATTTGCTTCTTTGGGAAGAAATGTTGGTATTGGAATATTTTGTATTGGCGTCCTGGAAAACATATTAATATAAAAGACTGACAAAACAATTGTTTATCGAAAGTGAAATTTCTGATATGTGAAATTGTCTCAAGAATTTGGATCCTTGATTTTTTCATGGAAACATTCAAGCAGGTGCTGTAAATTTATGGTAAAACAAATTTGATCAACGTGAATCCTCCAACATAAAACTTGCAACTGGTGCATAAAAAAGTATTTTTCAAATATCTCACACTTCACCAGTTACATCATCTCGTTTCCATTTTCCAGACTCTGGAATATAATGTACAGCAGTTGGTTCGGTCAATTTCCATTCTTTATAAAACTTTTTGTATGCCTCAGGAAGTCGGGCACCTATACCCTTATCAAAAACTGTTGGTTTGATATAGTATCCAAGTGTTTTTACTGACTGAAAAGAGAATAAAGAACTGTCATGTTGTTTTTCACATTTTCTCCACAAATATTATACCTTGGATGCCATTTGAAGAAATAAAAGTAGCTAATAAATTTTAAATAATTTTTCAATGTTCATTAATTACTCTCTTCTAACCTAAAAAATTGTTTCTTCTTATTTTACAATCATTGGCCTCAGCAAACGGAACAAGAGCTATCTGCTAATTGGTAACGAAGGTCGTCTAAAATAAATATATATTAGAAAAACTAAAAAACACTCTTTTAAAGAATATCGAACTAAAAAGTTAAAAATATTTTTTTTAATAAGCTTAAAACAATAACGATCAAAAATACTAGTAATAACTGACAGATAATAATGTTTGTCCCCGTTTATTGCTGGTTTCAAAGACATATACGATGATGGTGTCAGAAGTAGTTACTCGTCTTTGATAATCGAACTCTGTAATTCAAGAAAAATTTATAAAGAAATTCATTTGATATTTGGTAAAGTCAAAAATTACACGTCTCGTTTGATATCATATTTTGCACAGAAAATATTCACATTGGTCTGTTATCAGAAAAAAAGGCACTGTCAGAAATGTGTCTTTGTTGTTGCAACGTTTATATAGTTTTTTATTTCATTGTGAAACACTTCCAGATTTTCAGTATATGGATGTTAATTATCGAATAAACATTTAGAGGGAAATCTTCCAAAACTTCAGACAACTGATTTATCATGAAATTTCTGTACATATCTACCTGTACAAATTATGGTAATGTAACCACACCACACATTAGTTCTAAATGAATATTTGGATTATTGTTGGAACTATCTGTTCCGTTCAACGTGAAAGTTGCCTTCCTCTTTCTTTAATAGTGTGTATGAACTTTGGCTTACGCTTATAGGATGAAACTTATTTTTGTGAAAAATTCTTAGTTTCTCTGCCGACCCTTGTATTTCCACTATCACTCCCAATATTTGTTTCTTCGTTTTCGACAACGCCTAAATAACAAACATTGAGCTGTTCTTCATTATATTTTTATGAGTTATGTGGTTTCATCAAACGATTATTCACAAAGCTAGTTTCTTCCGATGTTTTCAATATTCTTTCCACAGTACTATATATGGCACATTCTCACCATATTAGAATAATTTCCACTTTGATTTGTGTTGTTAACATTGTACATAAAACTTATTTGCGAATCATAAATGTTTGAAAATCTTAACACTCGTTTTATTAAACACAATCATTTGACATAAACAATACTAAAAATTAGTTTCAGAAGCTCACTAGAAAAATTTTTATTTCGATTTGATTAATTGTAATACTTTCTTCCCGAGTCTTATAGGTATTGTTTTGAAATTACGAAGTTTTTATCATGTTTAATCTTTTGAATAGTTATGCAACTGTTAGCATCATTATGTAGTATGGAAAAGTATATTTTGGAATTGTTTGTAAGTGAGTTATTGGTCCAGGAATAATCAACTGAATACAAATTTACCAAAAAAAGAATGAAGAGTAACTCATTTATTTTATTCGATTACTGATATATCAACTTCCTTACCTTTAGAATTTGAATCGTTTCACATTTAAACGACAAAACTAAACAAAGTTTGAAACCACAAAGAAGGATTTCTGGATGTGTATTTATTTTCTGTTAGGCCCGTGTGACAAAACGTATAAAATTGAAAACTATTTTTTCTTTGGCATTTTTTAAATTTCCTAAGAAATCAGTTTTTTTGAAGATTTGAATATAATTTAAATTATCTGGGTAGAACAAAAATCTGAGACAATCTGAATATACTTATAATTTGGAAGTGGAAAGTATAATATACATTATGAATAGACTGATCCCTTACTTGATGAAAATTAATAACACTGTCCATGATAATTAAAAATTTTTTTTAATTCTAAACATGTTTCGCTAACACCATAACTTCAACAGTATTAATAAAAATATTGAATATAAGTTAGAAGTAATTTTTTTCAGCTGTTCTCTACTATTGAGACCATTTTAGAACAGTAAATACTTTTTCCAAAATTAACTTTTTGTCCGAAATACCTTTTTTGCAGTAAACTAGAGCTAAATCATCAAAATCAAATGATTACATGATAAACTTTTGAACAAATATATTTTTATAAGAAATAAAATGAGATATTATCAAAAGTCTATTATATATTGTTCATATCTATAAATAATGACTTCATTGTTGCTGTTCCAGTTCATTTTCTTCCAAGCATGATAACTTCTTCAGAAGTAAATCCATTGTCAATTTATTCTTCGGTCTAGGGGTAACCTTCTTAGCCTTCAAGGAACGTTTTTTCACCTTAGATTTATTTGTCGGCAAATAATTCATACTGCCAAAGTTTATGCATCTTTTAAATTTTCTTGCGCTCATAATAATTCCTCCGGTCTTGGGTTCTTCAAATATTGTCTCCAAAGACGGGGGAAGTCGTTTAACTTTTTTATCAAGATAATATTTTTTTATTTCTTCATAACTGCTGTCCTCATGTAATCTCTTGGGCTTTGAAATAATTTGCTTTTTTTCTACTTCTGCAGGTCGAATTCTCTTACGCCCAGAGCGCCTCAAGTTTTCATTTCCATTTTGAATTCCTTCGAATTCAGGTGTGAAATCTTCCTGGGGAAGATCTTCTATTCTACGTTTTTTCTCTCCATCTTTGATTTCTAATTGAGAACTGAAAACATTCAGGACTTGTTCCATATTTTGCTCTTTCACATGTTTTTTAAAATTCAATGTTAGAACTTAAATTAAGTGCTAGAAAACAATATCTGCAATTTTATTGTTTTGAGAAAAAAACAAATATATACATAACCCCCTCATACTTCTTCTTATTTTTCCATTAATGGTTTCAGCTGCTAGGGCTATCCAGCCGGGAGTTCTAGATATATGTGCTACTAGACTATAACACACTCAGATCCACACTGAAGTGGATATGAGTCGGACCCAAACCCCACCTGTGATTGCGCTATAACAAAGTTCAATTGTAATTTGAATGCAATTGAAAAACAATATCCGACTACACTAGAGTATAAGCACTAATGTGAGACGGACGTTATCGACACGTCCGAACAGTACTACGGTCTCCATGGTGGACCTCCCGTTCACCAAAGGTAGTATAGCTATTCTGTAGCTGCATGAACACAGTTTAAAATATAAAACAAGAATCAAAAGTTCCTTTCCTTCGCCGGAGGAGTAGACACTAAACAGTGGCACAGTATACCGGAACCTACGGGTTCTATAGAATACAGTGACATTGGCCACAGTGTCAGTTTCGATATTCTGTGGCCTTGCACAGGTCAAGATAACAACAATTAGGGTTTTTACGACTTGCTTTCTGTACATGGCGTGGATGCATATTAATTATTGATTTTGATTTATTACAGGTAGAAGATAGGTAAAACTAAGGAAGATTCAGAGAAGAGACTTAGAGAAGTTAGGTGATAGTTCGGGCGGAATCACTTATCACCTGAAAATTCTATCAAATCTACCATTTGCAAGGCAAGGCATTCAAGGACATATGAGTCGGTGCTATCCATAGAATTGGACAATTTATCACAGCTACACGTGGGAAGTCCAACTGGTCTACAAAAGAAGTTGCAGAAGGCTGAGGAGCTTTCACTATATGAAAAAGACCCCTTGGAGTATAATATATTGGAATTGAGGAAAGGACTCTTCTCAAAAATCATCTGAACACATTTCATTACACAATGCGGTAGCGATTTTTTCAATATAAAGGTCAACTAATTGAAGATATGAACAAAATAAGCGTGACACTTATACGAAGTTGGGTCAATATAATTTCTCGCGTCGAAGGTTTTTGACAAAACAAAAGCGAATTGGTAAAAAACACCAGGGTTTTTATTTCTATGCATCTTGCACACAATATTCCGTAACTATAAATAGAATACTGTGATATTGCTGTAGCTGGAATTGATGATCTTAAATGTCGTTTTCATAAACATTCTTTATAAAAACTAATTGCATCTAGCTTAATTCTGATGAGGTAGTTTAATTTGAGTAAGCATAGTTAAATAATTTTGGACTTGAAGAAATCTAGATTTTTATTAGTCTGTAAAATTCTGAAAAATCAACCTGGCAACACTGCATGTTATATTATTTGCAGTGACGTATTAGTGGTGTTTTGACAAGTCAATTAACACCACTATACGCAATTAAATTTTTCAGAATGTCTTTCTGTAATAAATTCCGGTTTTCATTTCAAATGAGCAAAAATAATTTTTCGTGTTGAACATGACGTCCTCTTCATGGAAAGAATTATTTCCATCAAAATTGAGCTTTATTATATTTGTTCTGTACATACTCCTTTTTGTAAACCAAGGTGAGAATTTTGAGGGTAGAAAAATGGGTGAATGTTAAATGCGATTACAGCTATTGAGTTACTTTCGTATAAACGTTCAAATAGTGGTTTCTAGATTTTCATCATGTCAAGCCAATATACCTATTTTCATGTAGGAGGGTCCATGCCTATTTCTATATTTTCTAATATTTTCATCATCCAGAAAAGATCTGTAGGAATAATGAAAAAATTACCTTATAATAAATGAATGCATTATGCAAGTATTTCTTCAAGTCAGTGTAGTTCCTTACTGTACCTGATCTATTTATGAATGCATCAAATTTCTTTTCAATAACGAACATAACTTTTACATTCAAAAAAGTTACTCATACAATCAAAAACACTGTGCATGTGTAACTATCAAACTCTAATCATTTACCACCAAATATAATATTATATCTAAGAGGTATTTTTAAACAGTAAAAAACTATTGAAATTACTACCTATGTAATTGAATTTGAAACATACTTTGTAGAAAAATATTTTCATAAAGGTTTAGAAAGCAACTTGACAAAGTTGGTTTTAATTTGACTGCCTCCTAAATTATTTTGAATGGTTTTTCATTTAAATTTTATCTATTTTTTGTGATGCTGAGTCATTTTTGTTACAGGAATTTTGGTAACATCCTCACAGAAATCAGATAATCAGTATGACTACAACATTGTTACTGTAGTTTTGTTCACAGAAATTTTGAAATTGGCTCTTTCATCCTTCCTCTACTGTAAAGAGTATGTATTCACTCAAATTATATGATAATTTTTTTATATTTCTATTATTTCATTGCAGGCATTCTACAAAGCAATTGGTGATAGAAATAGTTAAAAATAAAAACATACTTTTACTTTATTTTGTTCCTGCACTATTATATTGTTTCTACAACAATTTGGCTTTTGTAAATCTCTCTTCATTTGACCCGACAACTTATTATCTTCTGCTACAATTTCGTGTGGTTATAACAGGAATCTTGTTCCAGGTAAGATATATCCAAATGCATGTATCGAAGTAGTTAGCAAAGTCTAAAAGTTAGTTTTTTTGCAGATAATCTTCAGGAAAACTTTGAGCAAGAAACAATGGGTTTCTTTGATAATATTAACGTTCGGCTGTATGTTGAAGCAAATAAACTTCTCGCAAGACCTAGCAAAACCTGAAGAACATCACAAATTGTCTTCGATAACATTGGGGATAGATGCCGCATTTATTTTGATTCAAATAGTCTGTTCCTGCCTGGCTGGAGTTTATAATGAATACCTCTTGAAGAGGCAAGGTGCAGATGTGAATATTTTTGTACAGAATGTATTTATGTACTTGGACTCTATTGTTTGTAATGTTTTCATCTTGGGTTTCACTGGCAAAATAAGAGAAGCCTTCGTTTATGAAAACGTCGTCAAAGTATTCCACTACAAAGTATTAGTTGTTATATTGAACAATGCCGCAATAGGGATTGTGACAAGTTTTTTTCTGAAAACTTTGAATTCTATCTTGAAAACCTTCGCCAGTGCTCTGGAACTAGTCCTGACCGCGATCCTGAGCTACTCATTTTTCAGCATTCCTATACACTTGAACACAGTATTAGCCATAGGAACTGTTATGTTTGCTATTTATATGTATTCGCAAAACCCTGTTCAAAATTCACCCAAGACGGTAGGCAAATGTACAGAAGAAGAAGAGTTGATAGAGGATGTGTGATGAATTTTTAGTAGTCACGAATGTGTCGGCTTTCTATTTTCAGAGCTTTCAAGAGATCTAGTCATTAAAAATAGTCATTTCCAAAGGTTATTAGTGTGGAAACATCTGTGTGAGAATAGGAAGAGTTACAAAGAAGACGGCACAAATTTCTGAACTAGTTATGATGAATCCAAAACAAGTACTCTTCCCAATCACCAGAAATGTGATGCGTGATTCACTACCTAACTTGGTGTTTTCAGGAGATGAAGAAAACTAACTCGTAACTTTAAAAACTGATCTCTAATTACACTTTCACTTTTCGATACACATTGATTTCAGGTAGAATAGGAGGGAAATTTTCTCGTCAAAGTCCTTGCACATTTCAACAGAGGGACTCCCTAACATTTGTTGAAGTAAGCAAGAAGTTTTGGATGCTACATTCACGTTCAACTTCTTGAACATACTATCTAATACGTTAGTGTATCTTAGTTCATATAAAAGAGCAATAACGTCGAATATTCACAAAGGTTAGTCCTAAATTTACGATTCCTAATCAACTTATCTACAATATCTTCGTAATAAGGAGTTCTGGGATAATATTCGTAAGTCTTTGACTTTTCAAAAAGACATTCGAAGTTTATTGTCCTGAAACAACTTACACTAATGCACTAGATGGTATTTCTGAAAAGTTGAATGTTGAAGAAGCCTTCAAAATTTCTTGTTCACTTCACACTAAAAACATTCGAAAATCAGAAAAATCCAGTGTCGCTCAACAGGCCTTGGAGAACGGCCATAGAAAGAATGAAAATTGACTGGAATTAGCAAAGTATGGCATAACTATGAAGAGTGACAAATACTTTCACGAAAAATGCTCCTGCAAATTTCAATCTGAAATAATAGATGTGTATCATAAAGTGAAAGTGTACCTGTTAGATATAAATAAAGACCAGTTTTAGAGTTGGGAATTGTTCTTTTCATCTCCTGAAGAGGCTATTTGGTTTGGTAAGAACATTAAAGTGCTGGTGATTGGGAAAAGTGCTTGTTTTTGAATTTATTCTACGCCACAGATTCCAGTTTAATTTTTTATTGATGTGTTTCATATAAATTTAAAGCTGTCAAAGTATCTGATAACATTTCTCTAATAATATAATGAAAATATTTTTTATACCGTCGCATTTGCCAAAGTGATATCTGTCCGTAAAAAAGTATCAGTATAGCCATTTTTTAGATGAATTAAGTACATGGGAAATTTAAAATTTTACAACACATACACTCATTGAGTCTTCTTGATCCAGGCACCTTCAAAGCAAAGATGAAAAAATGTCGGTATTTTTTGAAGAATTCAACAAATTTTTAAGAATTGTGTAATTTAGAAAACATGCTACAAATGATAAAGTGGTTTTCATTCAGAAAATATTCATTTATTTGGTAAGAAAAGGTTTATATGAAAGTAACTTATTCAAAAAAATACTTTGAGATTTTCACTAAATAGTTTTACAAAAACGCAAAACGTGTTTCGCCATACAATGGCTTCTTCGGGCGTGTCTTTACTCACCCGACACGTGTTGCGTGTTTGTAAAACTATCGAGTGAAAATCTCACAAAATATTTTTGAATACGTTAGTTATGGATTTTCATCAAGTATCGGCCAATTCCATCATATATTGTATGAATGTATTAGGTTATAAACCCCAAACTTATTCGATTTCAAAGACCAACCCCTATACAAATTAATTTATTGGCAAAATTTGGTTTATCTACCTAAAACAGTTAATTTATGACTAGTTATTGTTGGTTAATTCAATAGAAAAGTATGGTGGTTGGAAAACGAATGATCATGCCAAAGGATATGTGATAACCTGTAGGAAAGGTGCATCATACGAGGAAAATGTTTAGAAACTGTTAAACAGTATTACTTTTCTGTGTGAAAAACTAATCCAATGAGTAAATATATTATATATGACAAACACTTTGACAAAGAAACATAATTTAGGTTTTAAACTGTGACATAGACTTCGTATTCTACAATCCTTAAAATATCAATAAATTATGTGATGTTACTTATATGAATCACGAACACATTCAATGCAGTGTAGGATGCATGCTTACATCCTTAAAGACTAAACATAAATTAATGTTTTTTTTTTCAAAAAATATAAATTCCTTTTAATAGATTATTAAGTTAATATCACATCATCACCTGGTATCTTATATAGTTTCTATATTTATTTTCTGTATAATATTGACACAGTGAATGTTATAGATGATTTTCTAATAGATTTATATGCGAATTTTGAACAATTCTCTCATAAATTTTTAATTCTCTATTCAATAGCTTCATGGGAGAAAGAGAATGTGATCACCCCTGGGTTGTTGAAGTCATTCATTGAACTATTTTTAAAAATTGTGATATAGAAGGCAAGTAAATCAGGAATATTTTCTAATAATCAATGAGTGGTATGGACCAGTGGATTTTTGGACAATTACTAACTTGCCATACAGTTACAGTGATCGATACATGCCATTAGCATAACTAACAAATTTGTATAAAACAATGAGTATGTATATTGGAAACTTTATAGAATATAATACCGAAATAAATACAAGTTACATTTTATTTTTCAAAACTAATCGACTCCTAATATGAAAAGTTTTTTAAACTCACTAACACCTTTACTTCAATTTCCTGTTGATAAAATTGAGTAATAGAGCGTAGATGTGAGCAACACATCAGAAACAGAAATATACAGGTTGATTCTCAAGGAACTACGGCGATTGCGTCAAACATGAACTTATACTTTATAATCTACATCAAATTCTGCATATATTTCATGTAGTAACCTTACCTATTTCCAACAGTTTTTACATTTAATTTGAAAAATGACATTTACAGAACCTTTTGAATGTTCTCAGTATTTTGTATTATTTTATATAACGGAATATTAATTGAAAAAATAAAAATCCAAAATTGTCAAATTTTTCATATTTTAAAAGGAATTCTCATGCCTCTGATCAATGATTAAATGAATCAACCAATTAATCGTAAAAGCTGTCCCAATGATTGGTTCAGGGAATCCCAGAAGATTATTGTTGGTGAAAAAAGAATTTGACCTGAGTTGACAAGTGACAGGATGCCATTGTTGTGAACACAAAACATCTCTTATACTTTAAGCCATATCTATGTATATAAACTGCCATATCAAACTACTTCAGTTTCATTTATATAATCTCAATTGGCCGACACTACAAGTAAGTAGGTAGCTCACAGATTTTATTGTGGTTTTCATTCATGAGAAACGTTACAGACACGAGTATATAATAAAAAATATGAGATATTTTACATAATGTATTATAGATATGTTTTCATTGTGATGTAGATATATTGAATTTTATATTCATATTCTGATGATGCCAGTTAGGTTAGAGAAACACGTATCAAAAGACAATGTGTTTGTCCGGTATGGGCAAAGTGTTTTAAATAGATATATTGGAAATATATGAAGTTCAAGAAAATATAATGAAAGAAATGGAATGTAATAGCTGAGAGTTTAATCACAATTTTGAATACTGTCTCCTTAAATTTTCTGCAAGTCCAGTCAAGTTCTTATTAATCAGAAACCAGAAAAAAATAAAGTTGTTTAATTTTACGAATTAAAGCTAATCATGCACTTTGAGATAGGTGAATCATTCTGCAGAAAAAAAACTAAAAAAATGGTAACACTTTTTTTCTGTCGATAAGTATCCTGCCAGCAAAAGTATCTCTAGTGTATCTCTCAAGCCAACAAAACAAAAGACAATCATCACACATTCAGTTTTTACCGAAACTTGGAGTCGGCGTGTTAACAGAGCCCCAGAACATGATAGCCTTTGTTTCTTCGTGCCTGATGAAGAAAAAGAAGGGCACGTCAACTCGAAACGTTACTCTGGTGCCGTCTCTCGACAAACCAACTGAAGTGGAAGCGGCCGCTTCGGTTCCGGTTTCCGTGATGTCCATATAGACCTTGTGGATGATTTTATCAGCATACAAACCGGGATTCTGATAGTGGTTATCTGTCGACTGTTGGTTGATAATTTTCCTGAGATTATCGATGGTCTGCCTTTGGGAGAGTTGGTCGATTTTCCTAGTTACCCTAAGACCAACTTTCGTGCCGAATTTTTTATACGTAACTGTTTTATTCCCATTGACGGTTTCTTGGCAGGTGGAAATGTTACTGGATTTGTCGAATATACTTGAACAGTTGACCGTGTTTCCGAATCTGCTGAAGATGAGTACAGACTCGTCCTCTGGATTCAAGTTGGCTGCCAGCGGATTGCTTTCGACTACGGAGATCTTCGAAGGTAAGCTGGGAACCAGTCCTTCCCCGGGCGACAGCAGAGCCAAGTTGGCTTGGGAAGGGTTGAACAGACTCGTAACGCCGAGGTGTTTTAGAGCACCCTTCAGGTCTGTGGTGCTCTCTATTTTCATTTTCGGGAAGAGCAGGACGGCTCTCGTGTAAACAGTGCTATCTGCTAGACGCTCCAAGTCACCTGCTGTTAGCAAGTTCTCTAGTTCCTTCAGTTTTCTCGTGTCCGAATTGAAGGGCATAACAACGTACATGACGCTCGCGTTTCCCTTGTACGGGAGGCCGAGTACTTCGCATTTCAGATTCAGGTCTTTGTAGTACGGAAACTCTCCTCCGTTAGCCATCATTTCCACTTCTACGTTACTTGGGGATTTTCTTCCGTTTGTGTAAAAGGGGCGTCTGAAAAGAAAACGAAATATATTTGCGGGTACATTGAGTCTGTAGGAAGCAGTCGTTGAATATGCGATCTTTATAGGGCTGAACCAGAGAAAATATGTATTTTTTACAATCTGTGCAACTGTCAGGTTTTGTGTCACGAAAATGAATTATATAAGCGAATTATTAATGTTATGCTAGTTGGCGAAACCAGCATAGAGCTAAATCATAACAAAGAAATTGAACCTGGAGGAGCCCTGGACAGAAGTCCAGGTCCAGATATCTACTAAAAAAGTACTAACAATTGAGTTAGAAATTATAAATTATAGCCATAAAGACAGGTGTATGTTATTTATGAGCTGATATAAAAAATCCTCTAGTTCCAACTATATTAGAGAAGAATACTAGACTAAAGTCCAAGTTTAATCATTTTTAAAACAGATACATATCCGAAATGTTATTATTGATTACGAATAAAACATCAACTTATATATGCATGAGAGAGAGATAGAGAGTATGCTATGCTGTGCAACCATTAAGTAATGTGCAACAATAATTGATAAAACAGCAACAACAATTATTTTTTATGAATGAAACGGACACACGTCCGAAATATTATCAATTATGATAGTAATGCTTTTGATTTTTATATTAAATATTATGATAAGTAATATCTATTATAGGTATCTTTTATATCCAAAGCCTGCAATCTGAAGTAACAAAACTTGTTTATCAATTATCATGTTATCATTTAAATATAATTTTTCATGTTAATAGTGTTCAAGTAGATTTGTTGAAGTGTAAGATATTGTTTTTTAGTCACTTCATGTTACTTACTATTTATCAACACTAAGCCCGTTAAAATAGCGTTCTATGTTTACGGGCATCGTATGTGTATGAACACTTTAATTTCTCAACATACCTGTTTGCGTATGTAAAAAACTGGCCAACAAAACATACGTTATTCCGTGTCGAACTATTATACTTCACATCACAGTACCGGACGCTAATCAATATTCATACGATAATAATAATGATTAGTGAAATCACATTTAACTTATACCAACCCGAGTATGACTTCTATATTATTCATCTATAAAAATATACTTTTTAATTATAATTTCAAATGTGAACGTTAATAGTAGTTATAGTCTAAAAAAACACTCATTTGATACAAAATTTCCAATAATAATTATGGCAAGTTTATTTTATTCGTTCAAAAATGTTATTATAGGACGAAAAACTGCAATGATTTATTTACCTAGCTGTGCTTCCTTCAAAGAATGGCTTTTCCCATTGTGCCTTGAAGTACATGGCACTTGCAACAATGACCTTGGTCGCACCTGACGGAACATCGGTTAAAATATCCTTAATCTTTCCGTTGGTTCTGTCCGATACCCAGGCATTGATAGTTTGTTGGGATTTAAATGGATTGGATTGAAAATCTACGTTGAGGACTTCACTCTGATACAACTGTTCAGCAGTTTCTTTGTAAACACTTCTGATGGGAAAGTTGGTTTGTACAAAAACGGCCAGAGCAAAATTGACCTGCTCGCCGACTTTGATACCGGATGTTGCTTCTAGTTTGTCTATTATCCTGCCCAGATGTTCATGGACTTGTTCTGATTTTCTCCCAATGTCTAGACCAGTAGTCAGACCCAATACTGAAGTCAATTCTTCGAATGTCTTTCCGTTGGATCCAAGCAATAATAAAGCTAGGGCTCCTAAAATGAAATTTGTGAATACAAATACATCTCATCTCTAGTATACTAAATCAAAATTTAGGTACTTTGAACATTTAACGTTCGGAAGGTGTACAAATTAGTAAAATTTATTTACAGAACACTGTGATGAATAAGGGATTTTGATGAATGTACTCACCCGCCATGCTCATTGGAGCAAAAACAATATTATCCTTTTCAGTATTCCTTTTTTGAATAAAAGCTTTGTTTATCTCTAGAGTCAATCTGGCAACTCCTGTGGCTATGAGTTGATCAACGTATTTTTCGTACATGGAACTATGTTCGGTTTCAGAAACGTTCAGTCTTGAAGATAATGCAACAACATTCTCTTCATTCATCAGGTCACCGCTCTCGCTAGGAAAATATATCTGGGTTTTAAGACACGGCAAAAAGCCCATGAGAAAGATCGCTTTGAAAATCATCTGAAAAAGAAATGACGTTACGATTATATATAGATTGGCCCTTCAGTGAGCGTTTGTTAGATGACATCGAAAACAGTTTCAAATAAAGTATTTATTCATCTACAAATTCACTATGAGTTTTTCGCAATTTATTAATAGTTTTTTTTGGTGTTGTTTATTTTTAAGGACAAAACACTTGTACGGCTGTATTTGAATCGCTGGAGATCAAATACATCTGGAAAAACGTTCTCAGGAAGTTTATTCCACATAAACGCAGTTGTACAAATAAAAGAAGTCTTAATAGTGAAGTTCGAGGTGCACTGAGTTGTGTGGTTTTATCGAGGGAGGTTATCAGTGATGTTGGTCATTATTGTTAACCCTTATTCGCCCTTCTTGTATTCAAATGTAAATGAAAAAATATTTTTACTGTTGAATGATTTGAATAGAAAAAAATTGAGTCGGTTATAATTTCTCTAATATTCAAATTAACATTTTCTCAAACCGATAAAATTACAAAAATAACTTAACTTATAACAACATAATTCAACACTTACTAGTTTATATATTTCAACACATATTATTATTAAATGAGAAGTATTTTGATCAAATGATTACTTCAACACGTAATTTAAGTTCTGTTCACTTGACGTAAATACAAAGGTGAATATTGTTGGTCATTCGGGGCCCCCTTGATGTCGGGTGCCCTGGACATGAACCCCGTATGATATGGTAAAGATGGAACCGCTTGTAGTACTTATATGAAAGTATAATTCGTGATACACATACACATTTACTCACAAAGTTATTAATTATTTTTTTCCTTTGTTAGGCTAGTTTTTGTTTGACAGTAGTAGTAAATCTAAATAGGGTTTTCAGATCTCGTTTACACACCCAGAACAAACCATTTGCTGTGACGCCACTGAAATTTCCTAATTCCGATTCTGTACTTTCATATTCTACATTGTCACACTAATAGATGCTTGTTTTCACAACTAACTGATTTATTACCGAACTCTTTTAAATATGTTTACATACCTTTAACTTAATTACTCAGTCTATAGGCCTCAGCTCACTCGGTAGGCACCTTTCACAGATTACAAAAACAAAGTCGTCGTCACTTACAAACGAGTACACATTTTTTTAAATTGTTTGGTAGCTTCCATGACCATTCCAAATGAACGGAATGAATTAAATGTGCTTACATACAGGATGACCTTCCTCTCCCCTACTCATGAATTTTGTGGTCATCGCTTCGTTGTCTTTATCATTCCGTTATAGATCACTGTTAATTATTGAACATCAAATGTTTACTCAACAATATGTTGACGAAATGAGACGACTTGTAATAAATAACCCATTATATAGATATTTGAAAAATTCCTGTATGTTGAGGAATTCCGGGAAGTTTTACACGATTTTTGCGAGATCAACAGAAAAACTCTAGTACTGGCCCCAAGGAAATAACAATGGGTTTTTTTTGTTTACATGACCGGACTCAGGATATTGTCTTCAACAGAATTTATAGTTTGCATTAACAAAAAAACGAGGAAATTATGTTCAAAAATTACTTAAATGAGTTATATACTAAGCTTTCAGTTTTTAAGAGTATCAAATGAAACTTTATTCTTGCGATATCTTTCGTTTGATAACTATTTCAATTAGGTATATATCATACATTTTGAATTTTTGAAAATCAGATCAAACGATCCTTTCCTTAGTAATCAGAAGTTTTATATTAGTTATGAGGATCTGCAAACAAACGACAAATATCATTAAAAACAATTCTGAATAACACACTCCAGTTCATTCCTGTCAATATTTTTGATATGCTCATCATTCACTTCCTGATAATAATGATGAAGTTTGTATACAAATTTATTTCTTACATTATATGGATTGTTTCTGGGGAGCACCTCCTATTCTAACCATGAGCTCTGGAATAGACTGCGGTTGTGTAACATAACATATTTTCAATTCAACAAATCCCCACAAAAAATTCAAAAATACGTAATCTACCAGATCATTCTGAGGGAGTACATTCGCCAAACCACCAGTTTGAATAATTGTTATCTAGCGCTTATGAACCAGCCTCATCTTGCTGAAAAGTACCATCAGTTGGGCCCACGCTTTTTTCACAATAAAATTTGTATTTTTCGTTCATTGTTTCAAGCTTATTTAAAAAATATTTTCAACTTAGTTTCATATGCAATAAAAACCAGTTTCTTAGTTTTTTTTGACTATATTTATTTTTCACTTTTTAGTCCGATTTATTGTCAAAAATATTTTTTTTAAAGTTCTAGTCACTAGTATTATGAATCTTTAATATCGGGACCACACTAACGAAAAATGTCATTAATTATCGCGATAATGGACGTTAACCGTAGGTGTAGCCACGACTTAACGCGATAATTTGCGTTAGCGCGTTAAAAATTATCGCGATAATAATCACGATAATGGGCATTGCCGTTAGCCGTTAGTGTGGCCCCAGAATTACAGACGGCGCACGAATGTAAAATTCCTCTCAAACAACATAATAAAGTTTGAGGACTTAAATTCTATAGTAATACCATTGTCTAAGGATGAAAGAAGTGACGTACAGCTCCATCTGCTCGCGAATAGACCAAGAAATACCTATGAGGCTACTTATAGCGCCATCTGTCGGCAAGAGACCAACCAGGTTACTTGCAGCGCCATCTGCCCGCGAATAGATTAAGCAGGTTACGTATAGTGCCATCTGCCGGCGAATAGAACAAGCAGTTTATGTACAGCGCCATCTGCCCGCGAATAGATCAAGCAGGTTATATATAGCACCATCTGCCCGCGAATAGATTAAATAGGTTACGTATAGTGCCATCTGCCGTCGAATAGAACAAGCAGTTTACGTACAGCGCCATCTGCCCGCGAATAGATCAAGCATGTTCGTACAGCGCGAATAGATCTGTTTTTCCGTTAATAAGCTGTCGCCCCCATAGAAACCATAACTTTCAGAAGTTGAGAAAGTTGTGCGAGCTAAGGACTAACGAGGTCTTACCTTTTAACGTGTGATTAGATCAAGCAATAATAATGTCGATAATTTTGTGGTCATCGCTTCGTTGTCTTTATCATATCGTTATAGATCACTGTTAATTATTGAACATCAAATGTTTACTCAACAATATGTTGACGAAATGAGACGACTTGTAATAAATATCCCATTATATAGATATTTGAAAAATTCCTGTATGTTGAGGAATTCCGGGAAGTTTTACACGATTTTTGCGAGATCAACAGTGGCCCCAAGGAAATAACAATGGGTTTTTTGTTTACATGACCGGACTCAGGAGATTGTCTTCAACAGAATTTATAGTTTGCATTAACAAAAAAACGAGGAAATTATGTAAAAAAATTACTTAAATGAGTCATATAGAGTTTTCAGTTTTTGAGAGTATCAAATGAAACTTTATTCTTGCGATATCTTTCGTTTGATAGGTATCTAAAAATATATATCTTACATTTTGAATTTTTGGAAATCGGATCAACCGATCCTTTAATTGGTAATCAGAAGTTTTATATAAGTTTTGAGGATCTGCAAACAAACGACAAAGATCATTAAAAACAATTCTAAATAACACACTCCAGTTGATTTCTGTCAATATTTTTGACATGCTCATCATTCACTTCCTGATAATAATGATGAAGTTTGTATACAAATTTATTTTTTACATTATACGGATTGTTTCTGGGGAGCACCTCCTATTCTAACCATGAGCTTTGGAATAGACTGCGGTTGTGTAACATAACATATTTTCAATTCAACAAATCCCCACAAAAAATTTAAAATTACGTAATCTACTAGATCATTCTGAGGGAGTACATTCGCCAAACCACCAGTTTGAACAATTATTATCTAGCGCTTATGAACCAGCCTCATCTTGCTGAAAAGTACCATCAGTTGCGCCCACTCTTTTTTCACAATAATACTAGTATTTTTCGTTCATTGTTTCAAGTTTATTAAAAAAAAAAATTCAACTCAGTTTTCATATGCAATAAAAACGTGTTTCTTAGTTTTTTTTAGACTATATTTTTCACTTTTTAGTCCAATTTATTGTCAAAAAAAATTTTTGAATTCTAGTCCCTAGTATTATAAACCTTTAATATAGGGGCCACATTAACGAGAAATGCCATTAATTATCGCGATAATGGACGTTAACTGTAGGTGTAACCATGAATTAACGCGATAATTTGCGTTAGCACGTAAAAAATTATCGCGATAATGGGCATTGACGTTAGCCGTTAGTGTGGCCCCAGAATTACAGACAGCGCACGAATGTGAAATTCCTCTAAAACAACATACTGAAGTTTGAGGACTTAAATTCTATAGCAGTGATTCCCAAAGTGGTTTATATCGACCCCTAGGGCTCTATGACAACCTGCAAGAGGTGTACGTCAGCGAAAAAAAATTTGGGGATCCATGAAATGAAAATGATACATACACTGATAGTAGCTATTTACTTACATCATACTATCTTATAATATCAAAACATATACATTATTTATAAAAGTACCTATGAGGTAAAAAACTTATTATATATGTTTATAAAATTGTGTAAGTTGTAGGATGTTGGTATTCGCTTTGTGGCAGCAATACATTTTGAACTTGTAAAAACCTGAGAGTCGCAGTCTCAGAGCTTCGCTACCTTGCACCACTGACTTGTTCAATTCGTCACTCTATAAATACGAATGTGGGACAAATACGTTTATTCGTTTCCTGAATCTTGAGAAAGAAAGTGCTTAGAAAATATTTTAAAAAATATTAACAGATTGTATATCACACAAACTATAGTGAGTCAGTGTTATTTTGTTTGAGAGTGCTGGAGAAAAGTAAGTACATTGTTTTTTATTAAATTTTAGTTTTGTACTTGTAGTTAGCAAAGATAGATAAATTACGCCAATTATGACTTTGGTTATTAGTAGTTTAATATTCAATCATGCAAAATTACACGAGTACTCCTCAATAATTTCTTTTTGAAAGTTTTAGCAATCGGTATTATAATTACAGTGCAATCTCCGTAATTCGAGCTGATTGTTGCAAGAAGATGTTCGAATTATGGAATGTTTTCGGAAAAATCAAAAAATATTTTTAATATACAGCTGCTGGATTTTCTGTCTTATTTAAATA